>CAXKVY010003511.1:0-20483 GCA_964058915.1 Tetropium fuscum | reverse complement strand
TGAATCAATCTGATTGGTCAAATTAAGTTAACAGTGTAAGAAAGAAGTATGTAACCAGGAAGTTGTTTTGTTTTCGATAACGGAGGACATCCGTAGCAACAACCAATATTTTAAAGAGGAGTCTAGTTACGGCGTTTGTAGCAACAGCTACGCTTTTAAGTTTTGTAAGATATTACATAAACAGTTACATAAACAGTTACATAAACAGTTACATAAACAGTTACATAAACAGTTACATAAACAATAGATTTTTAAAAGGAAGTTGTTTTGTTTTCGAAAACGGAGAACATCCGTAGATGAAATATTACATAAACAGTGAATAAAATTTAAAATAATCGATTTAAATTCATACTAAGTAAGTAGTAATCCAATTACATATGGTTTTGGAGCAGTGTAACTGCAAATATAAGTGTTTTTCGTCGATTTCACAAGTGTAAAAGTAAGAAGCTTGGTAGCTTCGTAGCCCAGTGAAGGAAAAATTGCAGTTTAACAACAATCAAGGACAAGATACA
Source organism: Tetropium fuscum (assembly GCA_964058915.1). NCBI lineage: Eukaryota > Metazoa > Arthropoda > Insecta > Coleoptera > Cerambycidae > Tetropium > Tetropium fuscum. The sequence goes on along the minus strand of CAXKVY010003511.1, from coordinate 19,971 downwards.
AACTTTCAAAGTGAGACTATCGAGTGATAGCAGTTTGGAGAAAATAGCAGCAGCAAGTGAGTTAAAATTAAGGGTAGATAAATCCCAAGGCGTAAGCAGAGTACGAGTGGAACCAGCCAGCATTCCAGAGGCAGTGCAGCGATATCATGCTAGATGACACTAGCACCAGAGCCCAGCAGCGTAGTTCATTAGTTCGCGTATAGTGAATTCCAAAGTGACTGGTGATTATTGTAGGTACATAGAAAGGATTAACTTTATAGTACAAAGGTAATAAACAATCAAATATTTTATGTTTTTAAGAAATACTATTCCAGAGGACTTAATCCCATGTTAAATAGATTTAAAGTTCAGTAGATTTTCGCAGGATAGATATAAGAATTTAAAATTTTATTTAATATTAATAATTTCCAGTAATAAACATAATCATATGTAAACATAACTTCTTCTTTCCTGTTCTGCAAATTCTTGAAAAATCTTACTTTTAGGTAAATAATTTAAATAACAAACAGGGTAACTACCATCATTATGAATATCACAAATTTCATATTTTTAATGCAAAAAAATTCATATAGTTTAACTTCCACATGGTTAACTTCCAAGTTAATTTCCATTTATCTAATAGTGCATAAGCAGCACAAATAAAAAATAAGTATCAACCCTTCTAAAATTAAAAAGAAAGTAAAGATTTATGTTCACTAGAACTGGCGTCCAAGTTTAAAATATAAAAAATAGTGGTCACCGTGAGACACAGTTTTAATATATCAATCAGTGTATAAATATAACCTTTGATTACAATATACAATATCTCAAGCATATATAGTCAAATGTATAACTTACAGTAATTTTTGAGACTTTGGAATAAAAATGCGTTCTCATCTTCAGTTTCAATGCTCACCAACGACATACCATGGTAGTTGCAAAATTGTGTTGCCTGAAAATAGTTCCCCTGAAAAAAAAAAGGCTGCGTCAACTATTTAAGTCCACTATGATCAGACGAGTCGTTCGTATCACGCCGAGGCTCGCCAAATATGATAAATGATTTAAACTTTAAATCAATATAAACTTCTATTCTAAACTTCTATTCTATATATATTCTATTTTTGTTTTGTGAAAAGTAATCTTGGGTTTGTAGCATTTCATTACATAGAGAAATAAGCAATTTCTTATTTCTCTATGTAATGAAATGCTACAAACCCAAGATTACTTTTCACAAAACAAATATGAATAGCAAAGAATTTCAAAGCTAATATATATATATATATATATATATATATATATATATATATATATATATATATATATATATATATATATATGTATATATATATGTATATATTATAGTTAAAGTACTGTGCAAGAAAAGTTAGTAGTTATCAAATGAGATATTAGTGAAAATGATAGTATATACGAAGTAGTTAATAGAAATGTAAAATATAGGTATGAAGTTTAGTAAATAGTAAATGTGTAAGGATGCTAAACATCAAAGGACTCAATAACTAAAGTGAGAGGGTGAAAATGGCATAGACAATACTTCATAATATAGGACATGAGTGAATTGTTTATTATTGAAAAATGGAAATCAAAAGAGTAGGAGAAAATAAAAATAGGGAAACCAAGGAAAATAAATAGAATAATAAGAAATTTGTTTAAAAAAAATTGAGATTGGAAATTTGGAAAACGAGAGCAAGGATAGAAAGAACCAGGGAAGAAGAATATAAAAGGAAATAGTCGCTATAGGAGTATTAGCAGTTTGCAGATAAGAAGTAGAGAGAGAGAATAGCAGAGTAGGATTTGAAGATTTGTATTTCATAGTCATAGAAGGAGGATAAGATGATATGTAAGCAGAATTAGAAGGATCGTAAACAAGGGATGAACCAGAATACATACGTATAAATGAAAGTAAGGTACCTTATAAAATATTGAAGTTAGGTCATGACCAAGGAATAACATCATATAATTTGAACAGTTTTACAGTTAATTTATAAATCACAAATATTAGAGCTCTTAAATATATAAACTAAAAAAATATAAAAAAATATATAAAGATAGCAAAGAAATAAAAAGATATAAATTTCTACAAAATCCGCACTCCCCACCTTAAATATATTTTACAAACCTTATATATTCCAGAGATATAGTAATACGTGTCTCCATTTCTTTCCAAGGGAAGAGAAGGTGGTACTGATGTGCCTGTGATCGATCCATTGCATAAATCTGTTTGAAAATGAGATATTAATTTCCAACTAAGTGTTGATATCAAACACTACGTTGTTAATAGCAAACAAATATTAAACATTGTATTGTATATTATTTATTTATGTATGTTTTATTTGTATGTATATATTCAGTTTTTCACGAATGGGAATTGTGAGTGTGTTTCACTATTTGGGTCGATTTCGCGAAATCTGATGGTCAAGTGAAGGGAACGGACAGACAAATTATGCTACCATAATATGAGCTTATGTGACTCCTCAGGATCATATTTTGGCATATAGACACTACGATATAATTGTTTTTTTAAATATAATTACTTTATTTTCTATTTTCATAATTATAATTATTATCCATATGTAAAATATTAAACCTGGTATATTACATTATGCACAATGAAATGGGATTCGATTGCAATACAATAAAAAAATAAGTGTATGGTTCCTAAAGAGTTGTAAAAAGCAAGAGTGGTGTCATCACATCATCATCACAGATGATACTTGTAAAGCTTTTTTCGTAAAACGTTTTAAGTTTTTCAATACGTAAAGGTGACGGAAAAAGATAAGGCTTGATGCATTATATTATGTACTAAGTTTAAATCCACGTGATAATGACAATGTGATACCTACGAATTTAAATATCTAGTTAAGAAATAAGACAACTTAGACTCCAGAGTCTGGACTCCAGACTGCTATCTTATCCAATAGATTTGTCTGGTTAGATGAATATTTGTGAATTTGATTTTGGTAATTATGTAGAGTTTTTATTGACTTTAGATGAATTATTCATAATAGTATATTATTCAACGAGCAATTAATGATAGTCATTATTAACGCAGAATTATTACAAAACCATCGGGCTGAACGCCTTAGAAATGCTAGGGAACACGAATATTGGGGTAATGAAGAATGGAGCAATATCCTATTCACTAACCAGTCAAGGTTTTGTCTCAGATCACCGGATGGACGTGAAAGAATTTACCGTAGAGCTGGTGAACGTTTCTTCCAAAACCATTTTTCGCCTAGAGTAAGTTATGGAGGCGGTTCGGTAATGGTGTGGGGTGGCGTGAGTATGGAAGCCCGGACGGAGTTAGTCATAGTGCAACTAAGTCAGCTTAGTGAAGTGTTAATTGAAGAATGGCAGCAAATCGACCAGGGTTACATGCAAAACCTAATTGAGGGCATGCCAAGACGAATTGCAGCAGTTGTTCGTTCACGTGGAGGAAATACTTCGTACTAAGTTGATTAGGTTTTTCAGTTTATTTTCAGGTCGTTTTCGTTATTGTTAAATTTTGAAAATTGTTATGGAAATAAATGTAAAATGTAACGTTTTTTCTAAAACCCTTGTATCATTAACAAGAAAAAAGTTATTGTAACAGATAAAAAAAGAAAATGGAATGATTAGTTGTAGCTTGATAACAAAATTATAATATTGTGCAAAAATTATAAGGCGTAACAAGTTGGACACTCCATATATTGTTTTAAAGTTAGAGTAAAAAGGCACTTTTTGTGTCACCCTGTATAATATGGAAATTTGCCTAGTTTTTTTTAATTTAATTTCCTGTGAGATTCTTTATAAATTTAGCTACTAGATGAAAACAAATTTAATCAAATCGGACTTAAATTAACTAATTAATTTATTAATTAATCGGACTTAAGTTATTGATAAGTAAACTTCATCAATATTTTGAGTGGATCGATTATTTTGCTATTTTTTCGGTGTATATATATATATATATATATATATATATATATATATATATATATATATATATATATATATATATATATATATATATATATATATATATATATGTGTGCGTGTGTGTGTGTGTGTGTGTGTGTGAGTGTGTGTGTGTGTGTGTAGATATAAATATTAACAAACCGTAAAAGAACAGCGTGGGTGATATATTCGAGTTTTATTGTCGTACCTACATAGGTACAAATGATGCCTATTCTGCTGTTAAATTTGTATTATTTAGAATCCACAGCCAGATATCGAGTGTCGGGTCAAGGTTAGCGTATTGTAGTTCTCGCTAGAATACCGCTAAAATAACGTATACAATAGTGATAAGTATAAAATTTGTAATATTCTATAGGATACTCATATATATCCACATATATAGAAATAGAAATGGAAATTTTATTTCACAATAAATTACAATTTTTGCTTGCTAATTTCTACGCTCAGTATTGCATAAATTAAAAACAAAACACTAAAGCATCATTTTGATGCTTGAATGTGCAAGTAAATAATACTACAATTAAATAGCTGACCAAAATTTTGGCCGAAAACAATGGACAAAAAGCGGGCATGTTCGCTTTCGATAATGAAACAGAAAATCCCCAAAAATTAACATAATCTTATGCCCTAAGTAGGTACATGTTTTGTTTATTTTGTAGTCTTGTAAATAAAAAAAATCGTTTTGGCATGTATATTATACCTATTACCTATATGTAAAATTATACCTATGTATAATTTTATGCATCTAATAGAGAAAGGGATACAAAAAATAGTAACAACTTCTAGCTATCGGTGTACCTATATAGTGAAAACGTTATCACCGTTTTAAAGTTTAACCTTTATAGTGGAGTAGATCTGGGTTTCGAAACAGCCAACTCAAATTCGAAATGCGAAATGGGATAATTAGTTCGCGAGATATCGCATATCGTAGTTGCGAAAATAAGAAAAATTAAATTGATTTTTCATTAAGAGGGAGTGGAGCTGGAGGCCCAATTTATTTTGTGTGTGAATTATGATGGAATTATGAGGCCGCAGGCAGAGGTTGGTGGGATGATCAGGAATGGGGGAGAGGGGGAAAACGATTTTTTTTTAAAATACCCATAACCTCTGAATATTGAGAGATCTTAAAAAAAACAAACGGCCCTTTATTCGCTTCTTCATATCCTATACGATGGCCTTAGCGATTATTTTTTTTTGGCAAACAAACGCCTAGCACGTAAAAAAACCATTTGCCTGTTTTTTCGAACGGTCTTTCTGGTATGAGGGAACGGTGTTTTTTTTTCCACCTTTAATTATAGCCTATCTAGATAAAAATGGGATGATTAAGAGGGGAGCTAGGGAAAGTTTTTACTATGCACCAGGAGAACGGAGAGGAGTGGGGGGCTCTGACTGGGCATAAAATCAAGGGGAAACATTTCTCTTTTTCCCTGAATATTGACCGATCTTAAAAATCAAACCAAAAAATCATACGGCGCGGCGTTGTGTTAGGTTTGTTTGTTTTTAATCGACTTAAGAAAAGGAGGAGGTTTTGAATTCGATTAGTGTATTCTTTTATGTATATTTATCCATTACTCTGAAGCGGCTTAAGCAAATTGGATGATATTTATTCGGCACTATAGGTTATCATCGCGGGGTGGTCCCATTGAAATTTTAACCATTTGGTACTTCCGGTTCCAACGGAAGTCGATGCCAACTTTGTTATTTTAAATGAAATATTATACATTATTGACTTTTCAAAAAGTTGTAAAGGTTAACCAAAAATATGTAACGTACCCTATACGGAACATTTTATATTTCTTACCCCAAAATATGTATAATTAAATTCCCTTTTGTTTGTTACTAGGATTATATTGGTTGTGGTTATAACTTTTTGAGACATTTGTACATTTTATTTTATTTCTATCTTTCTATATCTCGTCGGCTGACGTTTGACAGCCGTCAGTCAAAGTTGGCAAATTTCTTCAAATCAAGTCAGTCTAACGTTATAACTCTTTGGTTTACCACCACGACTACTACCCACACCCATAAATAATGTCACGTGCCATGGATGCCTTATTCTGTGTGGTGTGTGTAATATCAGAATTTTTGACAATTTATTTTATGCTCCTTGCTTGATGCCATGAATCATGATTTGGGTAATGGACATCACTTCATCTTTTCCTGTTTTAAATAAATATTTGTGTAATTCTTACGTTTTACACCACTTGTTTTATAAATTTGTGAATTGTTGTTGTTATTTTTTACATTTCAACTGTGACATGTGTATTTATATTTTGTTTTTTAAACAATATATTTGTATATTTTATCACTTGTCAAAAATAATGTGCAATCTTGGTTAAATAAACTATTTAAAAAATTATGTAGTATATGTAAATATATAATATGTAGTTTATGTGTTCTGTAAACTTTAGTATAATGTTTTCCCTTGATTTTGAGCCCGGCCCTAGCATTAAAATCTCCTAGCTCCCCTCCTACTCAGCCGATTTCTCTGATTGGGCTAGAATTGAATGTAGAAACAAAAGCTGTCGACTCGTAAAAAAATATTTCCTCCACGCCTTCCCTCATACCGGAAACACCGTTTGAAAAAACAGACAAACCTTTTTTTGCACGCTAGGAGTTTGTAACAAAAAATATTATCTAATGTCATTGTATATAGTATGAAGAAATGAAGAAAAATCTGTTTGATTTTTGAAGATCGGTCAATATTCACAGTTATGGGCATTTCACAGTTATGGTCAATATTCAAAGTTATGGGCATTTTAAAAATTTTAGTTGTCCCCCTCACCCCGCTCTCCTAATTATTCCACCACCCCCAGCCAACGGCCTCGTATTTCCCCCACAAAAAAAACTTGAGCTTCTAACTGCAACAATTTGATTTTTGCTATTTTCGCAACTACGATTCGCGATATCTCGCGAATTAATCGGATTGTGCTCAGCTTTGAGCTGTGCATGATTGAATAAGCATGTGTAATTTGTCGTAGCCTTCATTTTTTATATCAATTTTTTTTAAAGGCAAAAGCCGCCGAGATATGCATTTTATCCTGCTCTTAATTGGCCGTTCACCGCTACCCCCAATAACCCCTCTGGTGTTGTTGCTACCCCCCATTGATCACGTTTGCACAAATCTTGCCAAAATGATGCCGACTTGATAGATTTGGGGAAAAAAAATTAAATTTGGGTTGTCTGTTTTCGATTCATATTTCTCTTCAGATTTACTCCACTATTAAAGCTTTGAAAATAATTTATTAAACATTAAATTTCTTCTTACCTTTGTATGCTACATATCTATTCACAGAGTTTGTACTAATACTGCTGCAGAGCACTAGGAAAATAATACTTATTATTAAAATATCACACCTTACTACCTTCATTTTTAAAGCAGGTATAAACTGTGAAATGGCGAATCTTGTATTTTATACCGCATGTAATATCCAGTTTGTCGTTCACTAAATCACGCGCATAAAAGTTGACCAGACCAGAGCAACTTCTTATCTACTAAGTGGGCTTAATTTTACCCCTCGGAATAATCATCAGAGGATACTAGAAACCGTAATATGTATACATTTTAGTTCTCAATAACAAGAGTTCTAATTAATGCTATACCTTACAAGATATAAATAAACCATTAGATATAAGGTATGGTATATTATATAATATAATAATATAATAATGATATAATAGATATAATATAATAATATAATAGACACAAAATAAAAAATTAGCGAATATAATATATAGAAAATATGAGCATTTGCAGAACATGAACAAAATGTCTTCCCTCTTTTGCGGGAAAAAATTTCAGACTTGAATTTCGTTGACCAATCGCCCCCAAACGTTTTCAATTGGATTGAAATCGGGACTTCTGGATAACCAAGGCCATCCAGAAATCCCGATCGAAAAATGTAGTAATTCAAGAACCATTTACCAAGAATGTTGTCCAAGAACTAGTCCTGCACTAATCTGCAGTTATGAATTGGACACTTTTCCTGTTGGAAGGTAAAACTGTCTGGATACAATTGCTGCACGGATGGTAACATAATGTTTTGAAGTAAATGTCTATAATGTCTTAGTACCGCCAATTTCTTGGTCTATACACACGAAGTGACCCATCCTGGCATGACTTGAACATTATTTCGTCGGAGCAAATGACATTAGACTAGAAACCTTCATCTCTGTTAACCTAATTGTTGGCAAAGAGACCTTGCTTCATGGTTATTATTATTATTATTATTGAAAATGTTTATTAAGTACCTAATTGTAAAATAAAGACAACCGTGACAACTGATTTTTTTCCTACTCCAAGAATTTCTCGCTATAGCGTTATGCGTTTTCAATAACTTCAATCAGCAGCTGTTGACCTTCGCCCAATTATAAATTAAATAATAGACTTAGTTATTTATTTATTTCATCCAGCCTTATATCTCTTATATGATATAGGTATTTATCTCTACTGATGTAGGTATTTATCTCTAAGTTATATAATTAATTATAACTCTTGTTACTGAGAAATAAAAAAAATTTAAACATATTACGTTTCCTAGTATCCTCTGATGATTATTCCGAGGGGAAAAACTAACTAAGCCCACTAGTAGGTAGATAAGAAGTTGCTCTGGTCATCTTTTATACGGATGACTTAATGAACGACAAACTGGATATTACATGAGGTATAAAATACAAGTTCGCATTTTCAAAGTTCAGGTATAAACTTTGAAAATGCGAACTTCAAAAATTAAAGTAGTAAGAAGATGTGATATTTTAATAATTATAAGTGAATAGATATGTAGCTTACAATGGTGAAAAATTTAATGTTTAATCAATAATTTTCAAACCTTTAATAGTGGACTGAGACTGGATAGAAATATGGGTCGAAAACAGACAACTCAAATTTAAACATTTTCCCCCCAATCTATCAAATCGGGTCCTCCCATCATTTTGGCATGGTTTCTCCAGACGAGGCCAATGGGGGGGAGGGGGGAACGATCAATTAAAAGCATGGGAAAATCGTTTTTAATGCATATCTCGGCGGCTTTTGACTTTACAAAAAAAAAGTTGTAGCTGATTTTTCATCGAGGAGGAGTGGAGATAAAGGCCCATTTTTTTTGTTAAAGAGCTATTATGAAGGAATTATGAGGCCGCAGGCTGGGGGTGGTGGGATAATTACAAGAGCGGGGAGAGGGGGGAAAAGAAAGCTTTTAAAATGCCCATAACTTCTCAGAATATTGACCGATCTTGAAAACTCAAAACATTTTTTGTTGCAAACAAATGCCTAACGTGCAAAAATTATTTGCCTGTTTTTTCAAATGGTGTTTCCGGTATGAGGGAAGGTGGTAGGGGAAATATTTTTTTTACGAATCGATAACTAGGGACCTAGTCTATCCTTTCATAACCCACATGTGGTTGTACTTTAAAACCTTTTTTTGAAACATTTTTGCCGCTTTTTAGTCCTCTATGTGTTCATATATCTTATTTACGGAACTCAGGTAGTACAAAAACAAACTCCGAACTCTATTTATTCTTCTTCTCTATTTACACTTCTATTTAACTTTCAGATTAATATTTATTACTAATCCTACATTGTGTGTTCTAAAGTAACATCACAATATATATATATATATATATATATATATATATATATATATATATATATATATATATATATATATATATATATATACATATATATATATATATATATATATATATATATATATATATATATATATATATATATATATATATATATATATATATATATATATATATATATATATATATATATATATATATATATATATATGTTTTATATTTGTTCAGGTGCTGACTTATCCACTGATTGGCAATTTCACTTTTCTACAAAATCCCCCCATTTATCCCCCTCTGTAAATTCTTTTAAACAAGCACACGTGTATTGCAATTCGAATAATGCGATATATGATTATTATAGTGCAATAGTGTTTTAAATTAATCTCAATATACAATGTACATGCTAAGTTCTGACCGGTACTTTAACCAAATATGCTCTCATTAGAAATATAAATGCTCGATAAGTCATATTTACCGAGCATTTCCATTTATTTTTGGATTTGGCTCAAAATCAATAGGGTGGTTCTTCCTTTACCCAAAATATTTTATATGTCAAATCTTCCATTTTTTGAATATTTCGTTCTCGAACACTATCTCATAGGCATCCGGACGGACAGAAGGATGGATATTTTGAAAGTTGCTAAAAATTTGATGACGTACAATGGTACAAAAATTATTGTCCCCGAAAATTGGCGATTTTAGTTTTTCTCGATCGAAAGCAATATAATACTCGACTTTCGTAACGAAGAGTATAATAATTATTATAATAGAAGATTACATAAATACTGAGGATTAAATACGAGAGATTATATACACTTGTGTAGAGGCAAACAACTTGAAAGCTACGCCCACCGAGAGAGCATGGCGTTTGTAGTTTAATATGAGAAAATTGTCCTCTGGGCGACGTCCCCTGTGCGTATTTAAAAACCACCTATGGAAATGGAACAACGAAAACTCCAAATATTGCTAATAGCGTTTAATTATGGATTTAGCATATGAAAAAATAATAAAGGTATACTCACAAACTAAAGCATTTATAACTACACAATAATTCTAACAGCCATGTTTTTATCTTTTTTATAATCAGATTTAGCTTTTTGATATTTTCAAACAAACAAGACACTCACTCACAGTCTAGATCTATACAACTCACAAGATCTATAAAAACGCATTTAGATAAATGTGGACATGAAATAAGATATAAATATGGCTGTATTATTTATATTAAAACACATATATTGGATTATTGAGCAGGGATTTTTCTAATATATTATTTTTATTTTCTCATTTATTTTTTCTGATGTAATTTCTGATTATAATTTTGTTGGTAAAATGCGTTCTCCGTGTCCGCCTCCTCTGAAGTCTGTGTATTATTTGGCTTTCCTGACCTAATATCTAACAGTCCTTCTCCCACATCATCGGGTATGTAATCTATGTAATATATTTGGTAATCGTCTGCAAAATCTGATATTTGCACCCAGTCATCGTAATCAGTTTGGGTCATCATCGTCTCCTGTTTAGGTTTGGATGCATCTTTCTGCTCGCTGTGTGATGTATTATTTTTTTTTCCAGGGCCCCTTACGACCTGGCAAAGAGCGAACTTTGGAACCCAGCACATGTGGTCATTCCACTTCATTGTCGAGAGTATGAATTTGTATTTAAGTTCTAAGCACCGCTCTTTCGTCCTAAAGTTGTCGGGCTGGCCAGGAAGCCAATTTCAATAACCTATAAGTTTGCGAGAATTCAACCACATCCAACGATTGTTATTCCCTCTATACCCAGATGTCCAAAATCGATATTCTCCAGATCCAACTGAAAATGTATTTATTAGTATGTTTAGGTATTTGGCAAAACTTGTACAGACTTTGCAACTTTATGTTTTTCTTCTCACATGTACATGCACATAAAAGATATTAATTATAATGTAGAATTAATGTTCATTCCCAAATTATTATTGGGAGCAGTGATTTACCGTGGTCATCCGCATATTGTTTAAATACATCTTAAGTATGTGTATACCCCCTATCGTACCCCCTATAAAGTTAAATTGTTGGGCAAGATCGGAATATTCTTGGTTATCACTCATGGTTGGGCCACCCTGTATTCTTGTAACTCCTTCGCTTTTCTACAAGAATCATATTACTCCAGAATCTCGGAAAAATAATATGTTAAAATATTTTTAACAAAAAAACGGAACAGACTTCCAAAATCTATTCCAAAAAAATGCCATAAAAAGTAAAAAAAATTTACGTTCTTCTACTACTATTACTACTTATAATACATTCAATTTATTAAGCCAATAGTATACAATTATTGTTATTTTTGGAGTCTTTGGAGTTTTGGGCTGCCAGCGGCTAGACGCTACTTCGTTCTTCGTTATATGTTTCGTCGTCCAAACCGCAGAAGGACGCATCTCAAAAATTGAAGAAATGAGATAGACCCATAAATGCCCCCTTTCGGTAGATCTAGCAAACGGAAAATACGCCCTAACTCAGTTAAACAGTTTTTCAGTAGTTATAGGATGAGCGTTGGGCGGATTTCAAATTTGATGATAATACTGGACTGCATGGAGGCGAACCTCAGGATACGCCTCTATGCCGGCAATTCTATATACGAATAATGTGGTACATAAAGGCGTATCTCAACGTTACTGCGTATTGGTATTTCATAACATAACCTAACATTTTGTGTAATGTGCATCTTTGTGCTATCTGTTCATGTTTTATGAAGTAGTGTTTTAAAGTGTTTAGTGAAATAGTATCATTATATTTATCAAGAATAAACAGCCAACTGTAAGAATTGGGGTTAAAGGTAAGTTACATAGCAATTTATTTATGAAGTTTGTACTGATTTTCATTTATATTAATTGTGTTACAGTATTATATCGTACCGCCATCGATTATGGATGTTATAGTTGAGTGGGATGATGCTACCAGAAACTGTGTTTGTACGAAAGAACTACAAGTATGTTCAGAAAATATAAATGAGGTAATTAAACTTGGTACACGAGTAAAAATGTACTATATCCGTAAATGGTACTATGGTGTAGTAATAGCAACTGAAGATGGAGATCTAAATAGTTCAGACGACGACAGCCTCTTTTGGTAATCAAAGAAAAAATAACACATATGAAATATGTTCCAAATGATACTAGTAAGCCGCTATTGAAGGTGATTGAAACTAATGATGCTAGTAAATATGAAGTAAAACATAGTAATTATGTATTAACTGGTCATAATTCAGATGCTGATTTAAGTAGCATATTGCAGGAGTACGACAGGGAAGAAGATCCGTTTGATAGTGTAGATGTATCTGATCCCGAAGATACGGATTATATACAGACGTGTGAAGTTGATCGCTGCAGTAAAGAAGTACTTAGCTCGTGCTTTCGTTGTATGATTTTGCTCTGCTGGGAACACTTTCAAGAGAATGCAGAAATTTGTAATATGCATGGAAATATAGAGAGACACATAAAGTATATCTTGAAAAGCAACCTAAGGAATATACGGTAGAAGGAGAACCAGTGAAACACAAGAAAGTCACAGAAATTAAAACAAATAAACGCAATCTAACCAAACAGTTATGAATTCAGGGAAAGCAATACTTTTCCCCTGTGACTAAAAAGGAAATTGCTGGAAAAATCTTGGGATTATTGTGCAATGTAGAATATTGCAAAAAAATAGTCGAATGTGTTACCTTTTTACTAACGAGATAAGACAACGCATTTTTGATGGCTTTTACAAGCTGGCAAATTTACACCTGCAACGCGAATATGTGAGCCGATATGTTGAGGGATGCAACACAAAACAAAAAATCACAAACAAAGATAAGTCTAGGAGAGAAAAAACTAATTATTATCATTTACCTTTTAACGACAAATGAGTACAGGTTTGCAGAACCCTGTTTCTAAGCACAGTAGATGTTTCAAGAAAAATCACATCTGAAATAGCTAAAATTGATTATATTAAAATTATAGTTGTTATATATTATACGCGTATCTCAATATTTGTCCCATTTACTTGATATTTGCAAAGCGCATAAAAGCCTATCGCAAAAAAAAAAATTAAAAAAAATATTAAAATACATTTTTCTAAAGTAAATGAACAAGATCTAACCTTAACGAAATATACAAAACAAACATAAAACAAAACACAGCAAGGAAGCTGCCTATATTTTGCCTATGTTGATAAGGTTTTTTTAAATCAGTCCGGTGCAAATCGAGAATAAGATACGAGAGATACGCCCTTCTGCGGTTTGGACGACGGTTTGTAAACCTTGGCTGGCACCGACTCCAAAAATAACACTAATCGTATATTATTGGCCTAAAAAATCCATTGTATTCCAAGTAGTAATAGTAGTAGAATAATGTAGGTAATTATTTCTTATTTTTCTGTGCATTTTTTTAGAATATATTTTTTTTGAAGTTGTTTTCTTTTATTAGAAATATTTCTTGCTTTTTAGTGAATATTGCGTTCTGTATGTAACTTGTTTATCAAATACGAATATGGGTACCATTTTAGGCGGCAGGGGGTTACGGAGACGTGGAACGTCGAATGTTGCCTCTAGTATTAAACTGGGCAGTCACAGTCATTAACTTCAAGGTACTACCCTCGAGAGAGAGCCGTGATTATCTTGTGTAAAAAAATGCAAAATGGCAAATATATGTAGCCTTAAGTCGTGTCAAAACTTGAGAAGGCTTGGTGTTGTCAGATTTAGGCGTCAACAACTTATTAAGACAGATCATTAACTAAAATAACATGGCTACCAAACCTTATAATGGTGATTGTCTTCTGACAATCACCATTATAAGATCACTTATAGCCATAGTGCATCTCATGATAATTCCATTAAACCCAAACAGATAGGTTTGGGTTTCATTACTACTTTCCGGCGCCTACCTTTCACATTCGTGCTCGTTGTCATTAAGGAGTTCGGTAAGGAGTATCTACCTAATCTTGGATTGTCATAAACCTACCAATATCTCAATCACTAAACATTTTTTCTATTTGATTTTCAAGATTTTTCCGGTAGATCTTCGGAATCCAAGGTCTAATGCCAATAAAACTAAAATGGGACCCCCTTGAAAATACCCTCTTTCAAACAAAGAGAGAATTTTTAAAATTGATTTATAAATGAAGAATCGAGAACCCCCTCATTTTTTTCTAAGGCGGTTAAAAACACATTGATACTATTAAAATCCGACAAGGTTTGGTGATTCAGTGACATTGATATCGGGTATTAAAAAAAGTACATATAACTTACAAAACTTCTTAAGGCTTTCCTTCAAGGCATTATTTTCTGCAGCAGAGAGAATACTTATCCGGTTCATGCCACGCTTAGTGCAAGCTTTTCCGGCTTCGTGGAAGTTGATCTGAAAGTAGTGCGTCATATATACTGTTTAGTGTTGTAGTGTATGGCACTGATTGTTAAATAACTGTTAAAACTATATTATGCTCTAACGTTTTTTAATTTTCTTTGATGAATGGTAACTTTTGTTTAAATATTTAAAGCACAATTTAAAGAAAATGATACATTTTGGTGTTAGGATGGCATAATATGAAAAAACAGAATAAAGACAAGAAATTCAGACAAGAAAGAAATAAATGTGCATTCGACTATGCACATAAATATAATGTAAAATTAACGTAATTGGCTATCTGGCTTTTGAAGCGAAATCCGAATGTTTCGTTAAGAAAACCTAAGGTGTCAAGTGTGAACGTGGAGTGAAGTGGAGTGGAGTGGAGTGGAGTGGAGTGGAGTGTCAAGAGTGAAGTGTCTTCTTGTGTCTTTATTTTTCAAGAATTTGGTTCAAGTTCTCACCAAATATGAATGCAACGAATCCAGAATTTTAAATTTAGATGAGAAATTTCAATTTGGTGTTACGACGGTATAAAAGCTAGTCAAGATTTTGGCTGAGGGAGGTTTGAAACAGGTCGGTTTCGTTACCGGTTGGGAAAGAGGAGAAACATAACAGTGGTTTGTGCATTTAGTGCTTTGGAGTTCTGTGCTCCCCTTTATTAGTCTTTGTCAGAAAGCGAATGACCCCGCCCCTCAAGAAAGGAGGTCGACATGGGGTCGGGTATTGTTAATCAGAGCTTGAATAAGGAAGGAGACTTTTTAATATTTGAAGCATTTCCAGAAGGTTGTCAAAGCAAGCTTGGCCTATCCGGTTCTTCTCATCATGGAAGCTTATGAATTTTGTAAAGCCAACGGTATCATTTTGTTGACAATACCTCCATATACTTCCCATAGACTCCAACCAAACAATAAGACGCAAGTATCTTGAGGGCAGCTAACTAAGCGGAAACGGTTAACGAAACAAACGTCTCACATAATAATAACAAGAACACCAAACGGAAATGTTTTAATATAAAAGCGATTAAGAAGGTTGCGATTAAAGGTTGAAGAAGCGAATGAAGTTGTAGGAAACAATGAAACTTCATTACGCTTTCGGTTTGCGTAAGAATTATTAAAACATGTTTATAAACCAGTTAGGAAACGTAATGTAAACGGAAGTTAAAGCAATATTTAAGTTCCATTTTTTCTTTGCATTTTGGAAATCCCGGAAGACGCGATGCCCCGGAATCGGATCCAGTATATAGTATATAATTCTGGATAATATCCATATTTTATTAATTTTATACCGGCAAGTTCAGGGTTCGGCATTTTTGTCTCCAAACGTCTTTTTGGATGCCAGATTTGTAACTACCTTAATTAGACTTCTTAGTCGCAATTATGCTGTAATCGCTCTGGTTAATAATGAAAAATTAATTGCGTGTTGAATAGAAGGTATGATTTATCCACGACCATTGTACATTTTTATCTTGAACGAGTTGTGTTTCATACGATGTCAACAGTTGGCAATACGACGGTCACAGAGGTTACAGTGACTATATAAAAACAGTGGCGACAACAGTATGACCAATTTTGGATTGGTTGTCTAGATTATGTGGTTGACATAAGCCTCAAAATGGCAGCCGGAATTTAGAGGTTTATGTCAATGTGTTTTTCTATATTGTCAATGTAATTAATGTAATTATTTGCATTTCTGTTAAGAATAATAGTCAGTTATAAGTGTATAAATTAGTTCCGTTTTATCTATAGTTATATAGATATAGCAAGGAAAAAATAATGGGTTATCAAACCAAGAAGAGCTCAATGAAAACCGACAGATTTTTCATGTTTGTGTGAGGTAGAAATGTTTGATGAGGTAGAAACGGTTTATTTTTATAATTTAGTATATTATATTACTTACTTTGTGTGGTATGAATAAAAATAAGTTCATGCTAATATTTGAATTCTCAGCATTTTATGTTTAGTATTTACTGCAAAACTAAGAAGGATATACATTTTAATAGTTCGGTGTCGGTAGCTAGCCAGTGAGGTTGCATGTGACCGTTTTCTTGATTCCTGTTGCTCGCTGCTCGTGATAAGTAGTCAAATAAACACAAGGCACAAACAGTAAATTGTATTTATTCAATAATAAATATATCGTAATATTACGAATGATTTCTATAACAATGGTCTACGTGACAACTGTTTTTCGATAACAGTGTTTTTGATTAAATGTTTTCTTACGTAATATTTCCATAGTTACGAAGACGAGATCGATTTGTGCCTTTACTAATGCAACTGAAGTAAGCCTCAACATGGGGACGTAGCCTATTGTCTTGTTTTCGACACTGCCTCTATATAGTCACTGTAATATAGGTCATATATGTACGCTGGCGTGGCAACATATGTAAATCAAATGTAAAGTGTTGTATAATGAAAAACAATTGCCATTATTCAATATTGGTATATTAAATAATTAAATAATGTAAATATACGATAATATTGTATAATGGCTCGATTATACCACACTTTTCGAACATATTATTGAGTTATTATCAAATGGACGTGGATTTTATTTTAAACCTTCAAATGTTCTTGGAACCTTTTGGCACTGTAACACTTATGACTAATATTTTGTTGGATAACAACAATGACAATAAAACAATATAGAGAGCTTTCTTTTATGGTGTTCATTTTGATATTGAAACTTTATCAGATACTAAAATATACTGCAATTTTACCGGAATTGCTTGAAATACGAATGCCATATGTGTAAAAGTGGGGTTAGGTTACCCTGATAACCTAATTTATATTGTTAAAAATTACTTTTTATTCTTATATTTTCGGGAACATATTCTAACCCAGAACTTATAATAGAATAGAATAGAATAGAATAGAACAATAATCGATTTCGGAAACATAGGACATTGCGAATAAACAACTCTTCGGTTAGTAACACTAACGTTTAAAATTATTAATTGTTATCACTAATTGTTGCTTGGAACCCTATGGTCCTCAGCCCCCAAATGACAAAAAAAGTTGGTGTTCAAGTCACTCGATTCGAATTCGAATTATTGTTATTGATTTATGAGAAGAAACCAAGAAAAAATTCTGAAAAGTTACTATGGTAATTGTCGACGACCAACTTACAACTCAAATATTGTAATAATACCTTAATAAAATATTGATACACTTGATTAATTTAAAATTAAACGAGTATTCTGATTTGATGACAGAAAATGTTTATATCTATAACTGGAACAATATTCCTCTTAGGTATAATATATTTACAGAAAACTAAAGGTCTAATTATTATTATAAAAGCAAATGTCATAGATTATCAAATACATAAACTTAGCATACCTTATGAATAGCTCCAAGATAGAATTCTTTGTTCCCATGACTTCCCAAGAATAAGTGTGGCAATAATTGTTTAATTCTTCCGGTACGTAAGCCTAATAGAAAAAATTTTTTTACATAATAATAAAAGACATAATAATAATAGTAAGCAATGGGATGTTTAAACTATCGATAAAATTTAAAAGCAAACAAAAATATTCGTTATATTGATATTCTATAAATATCTGTAAAAGCTTGAAAAAGAGTACCTATTAATAGCATTTCTTAAATTTAATCTTAGGAAATCAAAAAAATATTGCTAATTTTATGAACTATTATGCATGAACCTTTGCGCCTAACAGTGGGAAACAATAAGCAACGAAAGGCGTTCAACATTTTTCAATAGAATCACCATATTAAGCCGAAATAAATAGAAATGTCACCTTCTTTACAGGTTTCAAATAATACAATATTATTAGAAATTAAAAAAAGGATAGGAAGATATGAAAGCGTGTTTATAATTTTAAATTTGTGGCTTTGTATATTTCTTCACTCAACGGGTTAGGTAAATGGGAGATCTTAGCAGACATTATACACAACATTCTAATTTACTGCTGAAATAATAAAGTGTATATCTATGTATAAAAAATGGAATATGAATAAGTGTATATCTATGTATAAATGAAGTATCTACTTGTTGAGGGTAGCGAATGGTAGTGAATTATCATTTTATTATATATACCTATTTAAAAAAATATGATTACCTATTTAAAAAAATATAATTTGACGTGTGCTGCAAATATGAAATAAATAAATAAAATCTAATTTAAAAATTTAATATAATTCTATGAGTGCATAGTGAACTGGAAAAACACGAGAGTATGAAAACACGAAGCGAAAATAGAATGTTGGGCCCAAGATTTGAGAAAATTAAGTACGAATGTTAACTATTAATGCAACCTATAAAAATATTTTCACCGAGAGCAATTTTAAATTAGATGTGTGTCCGATTTATCTATTTTCAGCAGATTTCTCTTATACCGGGTGATTTTTTTAACCTGATACATCCAAATATCTCGAGAAGTAAGCACTCTGGGGAAAAATATCTAGGATCAAAATTAAATAATTCCGTGGGGGAAAAACTTTGGTTCCCCCCCCCAACCCTTGCGCAGGGGTGGGGGTGACTTTGACTTCCCGACTAAAAATACACAGGTTTTATCTCAAATATAATTTTTTCAATATTAGCTTGAAAAGATTCAAGTACCGTGAGAGGCGAGGGGACTCACGTTAATCAAGCAGCCCGAAGGGGAGAGGCAGCTACTACGTCCACGTCGTTGATACGTATCGGTTCTCAATAACAGAATTTCGAAAAATCAGACATTCGTTGTTTACAGCGCCATCTATCATTATTGAAAATAAATGTTTGAGACAAAACCTTTGTATTTTTAGTTGGGAAATCCGAATCCGATTTAATTTTGATTCGAGATATTTTTCCCCAAAGTACTCACTTCTCGAGATATTTAAATAAATCTAAATTATTTCACCAGATTTTTTTAAAGTTTCCTATTATAAAAATTATTCAGAATAATCGTGCGTTCATTATTCTTTTGCCTTTTAAATTTAATTATTCTATTTACATGTAAAAATAATTTTCTACAATAAGAATGTGCATATTAAATATGGAAAGTATATACTTACCTTCATCGATAGCCTTCAGACGAGGATGACGAGGAACTAGCCTTCGCGGATTCGGTTTCTTCA
>CAXKVY010003510.1:0-34890 GCA_964058915.1 Tetropium fuscum | reverse complement strand
ATACTGATGTAAATTTGTTATATGAGTAATCTTAAAGATAGTTTTCAATAAGGTTGGTAATCAATGAGAGTTCCAAAATAATCACAGTTTACTGCTCTATAAGGGTTATTTAGTTCACTAATAGAACTCCTAAAGTACTGAACTGTTGTATAAATGTATAAAACGGGGCATTTTTGGTGGTGTAAGCATTGTATAGTGTTTTTCGCGGTTTTATAATATGTGCTGTATATGCATTGCTAACAGCTTTTATAAAAATATTTTTCTACTTCGGTGCCCGTTAAAAGCGGCCTATTCCTGTATCAGCCACTACCCTGGCAAATGTTTTTCTCAAAACTGACCGATATTTTGATGCCAAGAATGAGCCCACGTCCTTAACATTGAATAACGACTCCGTAAAGTGAAGCTGATTATTGAAAATCTCATTTCTAAGGCACAATTATCTAGCTACAGAATTACTATTGCTAAAAATAGCACGCGATGAGTATGCGTTTTCTACTTTATACGTATTAAAAACAGCAAGAATAATTTAAAGTAGCATGAGGGTTACTCTTAGATTAACGAGACATTTTGCATTGTAAATGATACACAATTAATACGGATCATCTAGTGAATAGGCCAAGTACAAACTTAGAGGTGAAAGGGGAGCATGTAAACTAAACAAAACATTGGACGGAACACGGAACGCGAGAGAATAGCAAGCGTTATGGTGGGCCGCGGCTTTGTGTAGTGTCTGCCAGAAAGTACTGCTCACAATATATGAACCATTGTAAGCAGATCTTTTGGTATTGTTCTCCTAACCCAGGACAACAGTAGATGGCCGATAACCAGACGATTTATAACGTATCTTAAGTAATTTAGAATGCGGCGGTCGTGTTAGGTTATTGTTAATTGCTACTGACTTATGACGTTTGATAAATTCCCTGTAATTTGTTTTGTTAGATGTTAGAGAATTGACGTTAAGGTAATATATCTATTTTTTAATTATTTTTATATTTTCATTGTATTATATGATATACTGATTATGGATATATTTTAATATTAATTGAAATAGTTTCATATTAATTGAAATGGTCTGAAGATACTTACTTTATTTTAGCATATACTTTGTATACTCATTGTTATATGGGCGCCAGTTCACAAATCAAATTAGTGAACAATTTAAATCTTTATCTATTTCTATGTATGTCACTTTTGCATTCAAATATATATATATATATATATATATATATATATATATATATATATATATATATATATATATATATATATATATATATATATATATATATATATATATATATATATATATATATTATATATATATATATATAGAAAATATAAAGACTTTTATAGCTTTCTTATAATGAAATGTTAAATCAGAGCATTGAAACGCTTACCTTAAGGTAGAGTTCAAAATAGGCTAGTTCCTTTTTTGAAATGGTTCTATGTACTCATTTATTTTAATATTGAAAAAAACAAAATTTATGCTGAAGAAATTCATATTGAATTTTATAACGATTACTTTTAAAAGATTATTGAATGTATGAGAATTATTATTGGAAGAGCAAGGAGATTGGATTGCAATTTTAAGTAATACATATATGTATTTATTTATACGTGATTTAAATGTTGTTATAAATTATAACAAATATGATGAAAATGGTGTTTTGTTTATTACCTTTCTTGTCAATGTTCATCCTTGTAAACACAAAAAAACCCTAGCACCCGCGTAACGCACTGTTGCGAAAAATAGGAACATTACTCACGGGATTTATCAGATAACTTCTTGAAAATATTACTACCTTCTTGTTGAGTTATTTTACACCTTGAAATCCCCATTTGGATGCGATGAAACTGCTGCATACGTATCTACTCGTAGATACTATTTTATTGCTTGATTATAAACACTGCTTCTTGAAATTCACCAAATTTTTATGACATAACACCTCGGATACAGGCGATTATTCTTACGCTTTAAATTTTAACACTTACTGGTATTTTACTACTTAGATTATTAATTTTCTCGGAGAGAAATCTAAAGAACGTGGCACCTTGGATACAGGTGATTATTCTTACGCTTTAAATTTTAACACTTACTGGTATTTTACTACTTAGATTATTAATTTTCTCGGAGAGAAATCTAAAGAACGTGGCTACCTTTTTAAGTGCCGTGGTTGAACTCCTAGCATTATTATTTGTAGTGAAGGAAGTCTACAATATAAACAAAACAATACTTCCTTAGTTACATCTCCTTTATTTAAAATAGCATTCCCTTGCAGATGTTATTTAAAGCATTTCACACATTATATTTATAGCCTTTGTAGAGAGTTTTTAACACTTCATTTGTGCTACGCATCCTTACATCCAAGGTCGGTCGAGTAGAAATCTTGGTATTGTAACAATTCGTTACATAGATAAATGATCAGAGAAAAACAATTACCAGTTATATATCTGGACATATATTCGGAAACGAATCATTTAGAAGTTTTACCAGTTCTTTCACCTTTATTGTGGGTCTTTAGAATGATGTACGATTTGTTTAATTTAATTTGATTGCTTGATACTTGAATTAAGCGTTAATACTCACCATTCTCATAGTGACACTCATGTACATTAGTTTTGATGGAACTCATTCATAGAAAACACATTCATAGAAAACACTACCTACTCTACTATTTATATTTGTTCTATTTGAACATATTGCTTTTATATAGCGTACTTTTACCATAGGTAAAAAATACATATTGTAGGCGAATAACCAAATAAAGACAATACAAACATAAAAAAACAGAAGGTAATTTGACCTTCGTTTAAAAAAGTTATTAGTCAAAATAATTGATTTCTGTATTTAAAAAAGTGACTTACATACCTTGACTTTCTTAAGGACGCCAATTATTGGGGTGTTTACCCTATCATGAGTTACACAAAAAAATATGGTTTTTATGATTGGAAGTATTTTATTCCTATTTTCTATAACAGTTTTCTCCTTTCCTTCATCAATTAGAGACAATATGTCAAGTTTTTTATTAGAAAACACAGCAATAAAATTTTTCGCATTGTGTATAATAAAATTAAGACCATCTAAGTCTCAGGGAGGGTCACGGTCCCCCTGTGGGCGCCCATGACTACTAATAAGTTGACATAGGTAGAGTTGCAGCAACATGGTACATCCACTGAGGCATCTCCTGCATGAACTGAGTAATCCAATAAGTAAGGAAATAAATTGTACAGGCTATAGTTTCTTGTCGTTCCTACTGAACCAGACGGTGCATTTAAATACGAGGGCGTGTCCTACTGACAATTTAAATTAGAATAAGTTTTAGCAGGCAGTCCGGAATGAAATAGTATTATTCCTACATGAATGTTAAGTGGTTTGTTTTTATGTTTCGCCACTTTAATGGCCCGGCCCCTTTGAAAACGCTAACAAGAACGGGGCCCATTTATTTAAGAAATCGCCGGATGGACACTTCAAGATGATCTACGAGGACCTGTTAGTTAGTTACCGTCTAGTTATTAAGTATAATTAGTAGGTGCCACATTGGTAATTAGAAGGAACAGTTTTTAAATTTTCTAATTGCAGCAGCTGAAAGGAAAACAGTTCGGTTTTAATTTGAATACAATACCGAAGGCGAGATATTTGTTTCGGAGAATCAATCAACGGAGGTGAGAAATATCGTTTTCGATACATCTTGTTACCGAGCTCGTTAGGCCCCTGCTATATTTGTTAGGTAATTATTGATGGTTTCAAAGAATTTTTTTTCTGCTGTGTGAGGTTATTATAATATCGTACGGTACATCTAAAGAGCAGCCATATTAAATTAAAATCTCTCACATACTTGATATATGAATTTGTTCTAAATTTGTGTTGCTTTCAATAGAATTAGATATCCGAGAATTTATCATAAATAAAAAGCTTTGGTCTGCCTGCATTTTAAAACTGTTATATTAACTCTAATAAGCTTTCTACCTTTTTCGTATTCTTAATTCAAAAGTCCACATAGAGCGTGATATGATGACAGTTGGTGGTCTCCGATTTCATTCGGCATGCCTTTCCGAGGAGTGAAAGTGCATCCTGAAAAGATAATTAAATATCGCAAGATTGCACCTACAGAAGATGCTTCTTATTCATCGTCTTCTCCGCGTACATTTACAATGTCGTTGTTGGAAAACTATGAAGACCAATATTACCAATCCGAAGAGCGCTGCACCTGCAAAATGGATAAAAATTAGCCTTGTGGTATATAGTGGTAGATGTACTTGTCGACGCTATGGTGTGGAATGTATTGAAATATGTTGTAACAGTTCTGGTAGACATTGCATAAATACTGCCCTGCAAGAGAGTGAAGAAGAAACTGAAATATTGAACTTTTCTGTTACGTAATATATAAAACTGTTATAAAATTTTAGGGGTAAAGAGCGATGGTACCGCTCGGCTCCCTCTTATCGAGGTCACATATATATCCAAGAATATTGGCGCGCATTAAAAAACGCATTTTGATTAAAAAAAATATAATTTTCAATACTACATTCATGCTTTCAGTTTTTCGACTATTTTGTCAATAATAAAAATAAAATTATTTAAAGCACTAAATAACCCTAAAATTAAGGAAGTGGTCACTAAAAATTTTTAACAAACATTATCAATAACATTAACAATACCAACAAACAACAATAGTGATTATTAAAATTATTAAAATCTGCCTACATGAATTCCTCATATATTATTAGTGCAGCCTGCCTACAGATTTTGACCCTTATCTGGAGATACAGTAAACAAAAATATTTAAAAAATCGGAATTTTTCCGTAGAATTCAATAAACCGAAATACAAATAACTGGCATCTCCGGGTCTCATAGTAAATTGGGCCCAAAGATGGCCAAAAACAGAAGTATATTTTATGATTATCGGGTGCAAGCTGTGTTAATAAGACTATTAAGTCTGTGTCTTCTCCATATATTTTTACAACGCCATATGCCATATGCGAATTTGTCATTGTAGTATTTTTTTTATGTAAAATACAAGTATTGAACAACAAACTGTAAATTTCAGCTCTTAATATTAAAAGATAGCGACTACTAGATTTAAAAAAAAATTATCTCAGCTCCAAAGGGTCGTATATGATATTTTTTTAAATGTATTAAAAAATACCAGCTATTCAATGCTGCTAACAAAAAAGGAAAAAAGAATTCTTGACAAGAGATCAATTTTTCTGTTGTCAAAAAAAACCCCAATTTTTCAAGCGATTTTCGCATATTTACGATCAATTTAAAAAGCGTGCAATAAATAAAAATGTTAGTACATTATGAGAAAATTTTAAGCCGAAAATTGACTCTAAATATGAAAGCGTGTATAAGCTATCGAGATTTAAAAAAAAAACGTGATTTTTCGAAAAAAGCAATTATTTTACCAAAAAGTTTATAATATTTTCAATTTTTTTGAAAATGATCTTTTTCAGTTAGTAGAGAGCTACACTTTCACCAAGTTTCGTGAAAAAATAATTTGTTGTCACGAAGATATGAGCGTTTCAAAAAAACGCGATTTTTAACGATTTTTTGCAAATAAAAAAATTATTTTTTAATTTTTTGACATAGGATTTCCACAGATCACACAGATCAATCCGTAGTTAATAGTTCTACAACCTCTGTATGAAACTTTTTTTCTTTTCATGACAGAGTAAAATTGAAAAACCCGTTTTTGGCCATCTTTGGACCCAATTTACTATGAGACCTGTTGCCAATAAACTGTTCAATAAGCCAAAATACAAACAACTGGCACCTAAGTTGTTTGTATTTTGGCTTATTGAAATATATGAAAAATTTCCGATTTTGTACATCTCCTGTTTACTGTATCTCCGGTGAAAAATTAACATGGGGCATTAAATAGGTAGACTGCACTATATCAGTAAAATGCATTTCTGAGTAAAAAAATCACGGAGGCTTTGAACTGGTTTAAGTTGCTTTACATGCGTTGGAAGGATATTGTAATAGTATATTACGTAACAAGAGTTGTAAATAGCATATTAGGCACTAGTGGGAAAAGTTACGGGCGAGCAGCGTAGCGGCGAGTTAGCGTACCATGTCTTAGAATCTGGGATTTTAATTATGAGTAATTTCCCAGTATCTTCTATGTCTTCAGTTTTTATGTTTCTCAGTTCCTGCTTCCTGCAGGCACCGCTAATACCAAATATTAGCATCACCTATGAAATAAAATATTCAAGTGTATTTTTATAGTTTACAAAAAATGTGATGGGTATCTCTGGTATACCTTTGACACAAAACAAATGCTCGCTGTCTTGTGCGTTTTTCAGAAATTGATTAATTTCTTCTGGAGTGAGCGCCCTTGATTTTTTACTTCTGCAACCATCAGATTTTTTCTTCAACAATGCCAGAAGTTTTGCGTAACTGGAAATGTTCGTATTATGTCGAATATTGACTGTTGCGCGTAACATGGAATACATAGACCAAAGTGACGACGGTTTCATTTGGTTTGACATTTCATCAAAGTACGCCATTATTACGTTTTCGGACAATGATTTCACGTTATTTTTGAGTGTCCAGTCCATAAATCTTTTAGTACACAAGTTCATACCTTTCACGCGAATTTTCTGGTAGGAGATTTTGTGGCAGTTTTGGTTTTTTCCCTGATTTCAGGTGGCGTGCACACATCTCCGTCACTGTCGCCAGCAATTTTAAAGCTTAAATTCAAATGAATTAGTCGATAAAATCATATATTTTACTAAAAATAATATTTAACAATACCTATGTGGTAATGACAGTTACAAGTTCGTACAACTGTCAATCGGACCTGACGCCGCGAACTAGATCTAACGACAATAATTGCGAGAGCATGTGTGTAATGTTAAGTGCAAATGTCCTCGCTGTGCCATTTTGCACTTTACGCACTATAGTTCATCAGGACTCGCTTGCTTAGTTTATGCGTTGTACGTAATCTAGCATTTACTATGGTGGTTGTAGATAAAACAATATAGCATAGTAATTTGTGGCATTGTGCGTTTCTCTTAACCTTAAAATTTTACCTCGATTTCGTGTTGGCTAATTATGAATTTGGGTACTGAAATTCTCCTCATTCTCTTTTATAGATCAGTAAATGTAAAAAAAAAAAAAATAGGTTAAAAAATAACGGTTTTATTTTAAATCATCAGTTGTACTAGAAACTACAAAATAATTAGTACACAAACCTGGACCTTCTTGAGATTCTGACGTTTGTTAAGAAATAAAAAGGGGCGCAATTGAAATATGGTTTTTATTTCTTACATAACATCAGAATCTCAGGAATGTCCAAGTTTGTATCCTGATTATTTTGTAGTTTTTAGCAGAACTGATGATTTAAAATTAAACCGTCTGTTAAATGTCTTTTTACCTATTTTTATTTTACAGTTTTTAGTTTTTTCAAGTTACACTTTCCACCACGTGCCTCCGTCTTCAAACCCCCGTCACTAAGTATGGGACTCGTTAAAATAAACCTACTAAATCTCAAGTTAGAGACTTGAGCACATCGGGGAGTAATTGTAAAAGCTGTTACAAGATTTGAAACAAACAAATAAATATATACGTCAAGGTATATAAAACCGTTTAAAATGTATGGTAATGTAAGAATATTATACTTAATAAGTCTCTTGTGCAACATTGAATGGCACATCCTGCAACAAGCCTACTCTTTAATTACAGACAATATCGTAAATAATTTCAATTATTATCTAAGTAAGTATCGATTACTAATTTTTCGCCGTCAAACAACATACATTATAAAATC
This sequence comes from Tetropium fuscum, assembly GCA_964058915.1. NCBI lineage: Eukaryota > Metazoa > Arthropoda > Insecta > Coleoptera > Cerambycidae > Tetropium > Tetropium fuscum. The sequence continues at coordinate 27,117 of CAXKVY010003510.1, read as the reverse complement.
ATGCTGCTGAACGAATACTTCCATTAATATTAATTTCTGTTATTAGCTCGATAGTGCTATCGCAGGAATATTAATGAATCCTTCATTAATATTAAAATTCTGTCATAATTGTAGTAACGAAATATGAGTAACTGCTATCATTATTGATTAATGAGGAAGAGTTCGTGAGCTAGATGGTGTGATAAACACGGCCTACCTCTCGATGGCACGTAGTGATATAATTAAGTTTTCCTTCAGTCAAAGATGAGATGATAGAAGTTATTGTTATTAACTGCTCTTTTGAACCATTTGCGGGCATAACGAATATGTTTTATTCGTTTTTTGTTCGATAAATTGAGTTGATTGTTATGTTGGGCAATCGTAAATCTAACGCCGCCGTTCGATGTGCGTGTAAAATATCTCGCATGACTCACGTAAATTTTATTAAAAAACAAGCCTCCAGCTTACAACAAAGAGATGTGAAATAAAATCTGTTTCACTACTATTGGATATCGATTACAGATCTTAGGAATACAGATGCTTAGACCTTAACTTGTAACATAGGCAGCAATTTATTACATTTTTAGTAGGTACTAAAGATAGTATTAAAAGTAAACTTCATTATATAGTTATATTATTTGATGTTTGTCTTTTGAGGCCAGGAGGATCATTGTAAGAAATTTATTTTAGTACTAGCTGTTACACGCGAATTCGTCCGCATAAATTTATCGCGCGTTCTAAGCCCGCACGACAGGAAGTCTCTGTGATATTAAGTCCTGGGAGGGGGCAAGCGGTGCGACACCTTTAATAATAATAATAATCATTTATTTCTTAGGACTTACAAAGTATAGAATATCGTCATAATCAATATTATATGTCAGCATAATTTGCGTGCCTAATATAAGATATATACACATATACACACATATAAATGTATATACACATATATACATATCAATACAATCAATATATCACAAACGATTTAAATAACAAAGAGTAACGAACAAACAATCAAGTAACAGTCAGTACATGCACATGTTAAGCAATTTTTTGCTATTCTGCAATATCAGTGCAATTTAAATATATTCACGAACAGAATAAAAACTATATTTGAGCAGCATTTTCTTATAATAATTCAGCATTATTTAATTTCTTGATGGAAGCCGGTAGCTTATTGTATAATTTTATGGACATTACTATTGGACCATTTGCTACGAGAGACATTTTATGTTGAGGTACGGTTATATTAAACATAGGTCTTACGGAGTGACAGGTTAAATATTCTCTATTGTCAGTAAATACACTCAGTTCCAAAAAAGTGACCTAATTTTGGTTGCAACTTTGAAGCCTTGTTATTTCTGAACGACTCGACCAATTTTTGATTCCTTTTTTTTATGGTAGATAATTATCTTGTCTTTCAAAAAAAATTAAAGAGGTGAAAATGTTTTCAAAGCCTCCTAGATGGCAGTGGAAAACCTCGAACCATGTGTTTTTCTTAATTTTTAACTCACCCTGTGTGTCAATCAAGTATGGGTATCGAAAATGGTTACACTCTATATGAAAGGCCCTCCTTTTACCAGCATTCTGTTTTTTTACTTAATGATCTATCTCTAAAATTGTCCGTATCACAGATTTTTGCCGAAACCATTCGTTTATCCCACACATTAAATTTATTATAGGATCACATTGTCTATGAAAAAACAGTTACCGTTGTCATAGCAATTACTCACTATTTCACTCTATTGTTCTGTCATTAAGTGTCAGTAAAAAAGTTTCAGAGACTATTACGTAAAATACCTCAAATAAACTCTGAACAAGTAGAAACATTAGTTGCATTAGTAAACGATGTACGTAGTAAACGTTACGCCGCTCGTTCAGTGGGAGTTCATGAAGCGACTGCTCGTAGAGCGATCCGCAAGTACGAACAAACAGGAAGCACTGCTCGGAGGGTTGGTTCTGGTTGCCCTCGAAAAACTTCTCCAAGAGATGATCGCTTCTTGAGATTACAGATTTTACGAAATCGATCAAATACTGCGGTAAATGTTCAGCAAGATCTTCGCCAAATTCGTGGTGTTGCAGTAAGTAAGCAGACGGTATGTAGACGACTGTTAGAAGTTAATTTAAAGGCTAGGAGACCTGCAAGAAGTCCTAAATTGTTGCCTGCACATCTTGCTGCTCGAAGAAATTTCGCTGAAAATTATGGACAATGTAATATTCATGAATGCTCGAATGTATTGTTTACAGGTTTTGTCTTAACATTCAGGATGGAAGAAAAAGAGTGTGGAGAAGAACTGGTGAAAGATTTAGTCAGAACTTAATAACAGAATGCGTAAGTTTTAATGGTGGGTCGGTTATGATGTGGGGAGGGATTTCAACAAATGAAATGACACCCCTTCTTATCTTTCTACCGAGGCAGTCGATAACAGCCCTAATTTACATTGACATTTTACACACATTGACATTGCCAAGATAATCACAATAAAGCGAAGTGTTTCTCCATTCACTTCATAACTCTGAAATCTGTCAGTCATTTAGTTTAGTGTAATATATTATTTATTTTGGCGTATTTGGCGTACTATTCTACTTCTTTCTGAAATCTGTCTTTCACTCGCTCTGATTTTACTCAAAACTTTGACCAAGGTTTCCACTAAATATTTCAATCTTTCGTACAACTTGATCGCCTTTCTTTCTTCAAAAACTCTGACATTCTAAAAAAATATACAACTAGTAAAAATGGTGTCACCAGTTTTTCACAATTTTCAGAGTTCATTCACTGGTATGCCAATGTGTTGGGTCTAATTTTATAAATTTAATTTTATCATATGCATAAATAAAATTGCCTCTACAATGACCTCTAAAAATCATGCTCACTCTCACTCCAATGAGAGTAAGGTCCGGTAAATAGGCTTCAACGTGATTAAATTTAAACGTGCGAAATTTCCCCATAAACAAACTTTTCAACGCGAACGCATGTAGTGCGCCCTGGGGTATTTTTATGCAGTTTAACGTTTAATAAAACTTCACGCCATTTGTACGCAATGCTGGGGGGCTTGCTTGGCTATATATTGGCTGGATTCACAAAGTAACATTGCAATTTCAAACAATGAGTTTCTTAACGTAATTCGGTTGGTCTATGTTGGCGTTACAAAAAGCAGACAAATGAGTGCCGGCGCTTGCTGTTTTCAAAAGACGTTTTTACAAGAATAATGGCTTTCTAGGGAAGTAAATAAGTTTGCTGGCTATCAAAATTATGAGGACACTGAAAAAGGGCAAATTGGTTCTTGAAATGTCGTTGCTGGAATTTAATGCCATACTTTAGTTTTAATTTCAATCCACCCTTATTTTTTATTCGATCCCACTGCCTTCCTTTGTCTTTGAAGGCTTCACACCGTCGGAGACTAATTTAATATTTTCTGTCGTCTTTGTTTTTGATATTTGAGACAACAATGTAATTTGATATTAAATTTCTTAACGCTTAGTTTGGCTTTATTAAATCAGGGAGTGGTATTTTATTATTTTGTATAGGAATACGGGATCATTAAAAATAATGTTCGGTGAAAATGTATGGACTATCGATATTCAATTTCCATACTGACTATTTAATGAGCATGGGTTTTCAGTCGTTTACAGTCGATATACCACAAGGAAGGTTTATTTCATGGATTTTATTTTTTTTGTTCGGAACCCTAATTCTTTTTCTAAAGTAAAAGTAGCAAAAGTTACTCCCTGTAACATTAGCTATCTACCAGTGAAAGTCCCGTCAAAATCAGTCCAGCTGTTTCGGAAATTGGATTTTGTTCACAATTTCATGGAATTTAATTTTTTTGCGCGGAACCCTAATGGCCCTAAGGACTGGAGTGCCCTAAAGACTGTGTCTTGCGGCACTTCTCAAGTAACTATATTACTAAAACTCCTATATTAACTTTTATTTTTCTATTGTTTTATGCTATGTGAATAGCTTTCGAAAATTTTAAATCCGTTGTTTCTAACATCCGTTGTTTTCTATACACTCCAAGATAATATTGATGGCTGATAGTGTCAAAAGCTAAGTCTAAGAAAGCGTAGGGTGAAACCTTATTGCTATTTACAGAATGGTAGATTTTCATACTAAGCTCATATTGCATCTTGGGTCGATTCCTTTTCTATAAATCGAATTATTTGTCGCATAATTTATTATATTTCCTAACAAAAATTTATAGTGTTGTTTTTAGGGTCATTTCAACCTTGGCAAAACTCATAATTCATGATATTGGCCTGTAGGTAGCGACAGTTATTTTATTTCTGCTTTTCTATATACACTCAGTTCCAAAAAAAGTGCCGCGCCTAATTTTGGTTGCAACTTTGAAACCTTATTATTTCTGAACGAAGGGACCGAAAAAAATTAAAGAGGTGACAATTTTTTCAAAGCCTCCTAGATGGTAGTGGAAAACCTCGACCCATGTTCTTTTCTTAGTTTCTTACTCACCCTGTGTGTTAATCAAGTAATGGTATCGAAAATGGTTACACTCTATATGAAAGGCGCTTCTTTTAGGAGCATTTTGTTTTTTTATTCACTAATATATCTCTAAAATGGTCCATATTACAGCTTTTTTGCCAAAACTTTGCATAATTACCAAATTTCTGAACTCGTCCTGAAGCAATTTTCTAGTGCAATGAATACGAATTTTAAGAAAAACATTTTTATTAAACACAAAATTCTATACTGGGTCAACTGCTTAATACCGTGTATTGCCACCCCTGGCAACTAGTCTACGCGGCATACTGGAAATTAGGTTTCTTATCGTTTCCATTGGTATACGATCCCATTCTTCCACTAATGCAATTGCCATTTCAGCAAGACTTTCCGGAGGCCTCTCGCTAGAACGTACCCTTTTCCCTAATTCATCCCACAAATGTTCTATAGGGTTCATATCGGGGCTTCTCACAGGCTATTGTAAGGTCTCGGTAGGAAAACATGAAGGGGTGTCTTTTCATTTGTCCTCCCCACACCATAACCGACCAACCATTATAACTTTCGCATTCAGTTATTAAGCTCTGACTAAACCTTTCACCAGTCCTTCTCCACACTTTTTTTCTTCCATCCACCATATTAAGACAAAACCTTGATACATCTGTAAACAAAACATTCGACCATTCATGAATATTCCATTGTCCATAATTTTCAGCGAAATTTCTTCGAGCAGCACGAAGTACAGGCAATAATTTAGGACCTCTTACAGGTCTAGCTTTGAAATTAACTTCTAAGAGACGACAGAACTGACACTGAATGACAGAACAATAGAGTGAAATAGTGAGTAATTGCTATGATAACGGTAACTGTTTTTTCATAGACAATGTGATCCTTCAATAAATTTAATGTGTGGGATAAACGAAAGGTTTCGGCAAAAAGCTGTAATTTGGACAATTTTAGAGATAGATCAGTGAATAAAAAAACAAAATGCTCGTAAAAGAAGCTTCTTTCATATAGAGTGTAACCATTTTAGATACCGTTACTTGATTAACACACAGGGTGGGTAAAATCTAAGAAAAAGACATGGTTCGAGGTTTTCCACTACCATCTAGGAGGCTTTCACTCACTTTGTCACTTTTTTGGAACTGAAAATCTACAGGACAATATCCTACTGTAAAGATTTTATTTATAATATATCGACTATATTTTTCAGATTTAACGACTTTATATTGTCTATTCCTGGCAATTTATTTTGTCTTAATTTCAAGATACAACTTCATCATTCAATTTCAATCGCTTCATTCTGGTTTGTTCGGACCAAATAATTTTCGAGAACAACTCACGTTCGCTTTATTTTTTTCTTCATACAGCGTATCCATTGGTTTTTAAAGCATCACACATTCGACATTGCAGCTTGTATCGACAGTAGAGGTCTTCCATTGTCCTTTTCCTTTTGAAAATATCCCAACATATTCAAACCTAACTACTGTGATTATGACGATATAAAAATTAATCAGAAGGAGTGTTTCTTACTCCGATTTTCAAAAAAACTGAACACGTCACTGAGATATCCATCTGCATTTGACTACGACACGTGTTGCGCAAAATAGTTTCTGTCGAATAATAGAAATACCACACATCGATATTAACTTGATCACAAACATGAACATTGAGATTTACTTCTCTATTACTCGAGTGACCACTACAGTTTTATACTAACAGCTTGTCTTCTATGCTATGATTGCACTACATTCTTACACTATCGCCATCAGCTTGCAGCCATCAAGGTGGCTTGCATTGAAATATGCTGATAACGTGGTACAATATATGTTGCAAGTTACAGGAACTACCCTGTATTTGAATCGATCTCTGAATCATCCCTAATGTAAATCCTGGACAAAATGTATAACACATCAGAAACCCAACTTCAACTACTGTTTTTGACATATACACATAAACTTATTGGGATAACGTTTGGATGAACATCAAACGTGCCAAGGATATTTGGGTTCTGGTGGAAAGCGAGTTTCAACTGGATAATGATTCAACGGGATAATGATTTAGTTAGTTATATTAGGGACTGTAGAGGGACTCGCCTTTTGATACGGCGTGAAAAGCAAAGGAGAAACGCGATATTCAGGTCAAGTAACCACTGAGAATTCCAAAGAATATATCCAACAAGATCCAGGAGGACGCGTAAATCGTTTTAGGTTTGATAATTGCTGGTGGACCGATGGTATTGTGAAGCATTCTGTATTTGGTCTCATAATTCCTGTCGGTAATTAACTAGATGGGAATAAGTTTTCTTGTGTCCCCAAAGGTAATGAGGATTGAAATCATGGCTGCGATTAACTTTACGCATGTTAAGGGCTATGTGGCACACACGCGTGACTATCATTGCCTAATACATACATCGTGAATACATTTCATAAAAATATCAGTTACATTTTTTGAAATTTGACTATTTCTTGATATCATATTTTTAGTTTTGCTCCCATTTTAAGTATTTGAAATGGATTCAATAATTAGTATCATATTTTGTAATAATTTTATAATTTATTTTTTGAAACTTAACTTTGAAGTATGTATAATCGCTTTGCTAGTTAACAGAATTTATTTTCATTTTATATAAACTTATTTTTGTAGTTCATTAAAGTTCTAATATCTATTAAGAATTTTAATAATTATTACGTCTTTTCAGGTAATTATACGTCTTATTTGGCATAATTAGATTGTATTTTGTTACTTGTTATTACGGCTAGTACAAGTAAGTAAAGGTATTACTTACTAGAGTTGTTGTTAGTGCCACTCTCCCGATGGAGATATGTATCAGTTTAAAACCATACAAGCTATACTTCTGAACTTGTAATCAAGACTAAACTAATCACAAGCCAATGCTAAATTAAACTAAGATGTTAATACTTCGTCAGATTCACTAAAAGCTTCTTCAAGTATTCCATTAGATGTGACATACTTAAAATAAACAAATTATGGAAATTCCCTCCGTTGGAACCTTTTAAAACTTCCGTTAACTTCACGCAGTTCTTGAGGTGGAATGGTTCATATGTTATTTCATCCCCCATATCAGGTTAACATATGTAGCATCATGTTAACCTATAGCGCTTCGTTAACCTAAAACCTAGGCACTTCGGGGAAAGGCAGATAACAACATTCTATTTTGACATTTATTAAAATCAAACGAAAATAAATTAGCTGCTGCGTTTTTAAATGAGGCCAAGATTGTTAAAGTTATTTATGACTGCCCTTCTTGAAGACGTCTAGTGGCAAGGGTCCAAAGATAAACTATTTAAGGGTTGGAGCTATTAATTTCAATGATTGGAAAAGTTTAAAGTATTCAGCATTGATTAAATAGCGGGACTGTATGGGCGCTTGCGGTTTTGAATGGGTTTATGAGATTTCTTTCAATAAGTGCAATTGGAAACGGCAATAAATTTTTGCCATTGAGGGTGTCATTCGCTTATACGAGCCATAAACACTCATGAACCAGTGCACAATGCGAGCTCTTGAAACTTATCATTCTGACGCGTCGAAGTAGTTATTTAGTAGTTTCTTTTCAGTGGCGTAACAATGTATACCAATTAGCATGCATTGTATCTACAGTGATTGTGTACTGTTGCCATTGTAAAATTAAAATATTTATCTATTTATATATATATATATATATATATATATATATATATATATATATATATATATATATATATATATATATATATATATATATTGTATATAAATTGTTGTGTGAATTTTTGTATCTATTTTATTTTATATATTTCATAGATATTTGTTTATTTAATAATATTAAATTGAAAAAAAATTTAAATAAAAAAATTATACTGAAAAACATAGCGTAGTAAAACGTAACAAAGTGTAATAAAACGTGTTCTTCACAAAAAAACATGATTTCTAATTCCGCACGATCAGTATGAAGGATCTAAGCAGCGATAAAATTGACGCGGCCCGAAACGACCTGTGACGTCACGGTCTACAATATTCGGTAGGCTTTGCGCTGGAAAGTGAATGAACTATGAAAACTAGCGGTCGAGTGCTGGGATCTCCCGTAGCCGACCGAATCGGTCTTCTCGTGGTTTGTAAATTGTAGCATGTGGCGTCACGACTTTGAACCTGTTTGAAACGGTTCGTTCGGGCGCGAAACTTTAATAATTTATAACAAATTTATTATTGGGAATTAAGGCGTCATATTTTACATATCTTATTTTTCATTATGGTAGAATCTTTTTTTGCAATGAATAAAATATGGGATTGTTCCCTATTGTGAAGAATTGTAATATGGCCTTGTTATGATACTGACTCTTTAAATGATTATGGACAGTTTTTTATTGTAAAGTAAAGAGATTATTTATATTTTGATTTTAAGTAATAAAAATTTACTTTGTAGTTACTTACTTTTAATTGCTAGGCAATCCTGAAGGCTCTTATATCTTGGTTTTATATAGATATGATATAGACCTATAGATATAGACCTATATGATATAGACCTATAGATATGATATAGATATGATAAAGACCTTACTATGAGAGTTTTAAAAAATCGCCGCAATATGCTGGATGTTACTTTTTGAATATGCTACCCTTTAATATAAGTAGTGCAACCTCACTGCCTAGCTTTAAGATCAAATTAAAACATTATCTATTAGAAAATGCATTTTACTCGATTGAGGAATTTGTTACTGTTACAAATCAAGTCAATTAAGTTATTTATTTATTTTACGTTTATTTATTTTTAAAGCATTAGCATGTTAGATACATATTTTTAATATTTTTAATAATTTTTATATTATTTCTACATTTTTATATTTTTTATAGGAAAACATTATTATTAGTAATGTATAGGTATGTATGAATATGTGTGTATATATGTATATGTGAGTGTGTATACGTATATGTATGTATATATGTAAATGTGTATATATGTATATAAATATGTATATGTGTTGTATATGTGTTGTATATGTGTATATATATATATATATATATATATATATATATATATATATATATATATATATATATATATATATATATATATATATATATATATATATATATATATATATATATATATATATATATATATATATATATATATATATATATATATATATATATATATATATATATATATATATATATATATATATGTATATGTGTATGTATATATAATAATGTTTACCTATTATTTAGTATAGCATACTTACTTACTATTTTTTATTGTATTTTACATTCTTATACGTATAATTAATATTAGGTATATTATTTGTTATATACCAATTACGTTGACGTATCTATCTATCTATCTATCTATCTATCTATCTATCTATCTACCTATCTATCTATCTATCTATAAACAATTGTATCTTTCTTATCACAATTATACTTTGATTTTTAGAAAATATGTTAGAGCATGACAATCATATAGAACATAGACAATCATGAACTTAAGTGAATTTAGCATTTAAGAGATTACTCATAAATTTATTACATATTAATATCATGATCAGAAAACTATATGAAAAACATGTAAGCCAATCTTTCACAACTTTTGAACAATTAACTTGGATTTACTGGAAATTATTTTTTGTTTTAGATTTAATTTAATATACGCGTGGCGACCTCTTTAGTGCCTTTTGCTTAACTTCCTTACGTTGTTGTCCGTTGTTACGGAAATCCATATCAGGGAAACAATTACACTTCCTCAGTTACATGTCCTTTCTGTTTGTTGAAACCATTTGGCAACTAATAAAATTCTCCTATTATTTACACTTGTCCTATTTTCACTAGGTACTTAATATTAAGTTACGTATATCACACTTTAAGATTATTTAATTTGAGATTATTTAATCTCAAGAATACTTGTTGGTATTACAGACGTTTAACTGACACTACATTTCTTCACGATTATAGTTTCGAAACCCTCTCGATACCAATGTTTTACTATATATAATTTGAATGATGTTTAGCTTGACATTTCAAAACAGTTAATCTGTTATAATACGTTCCTATACTCCAGTGTCATTAATTGATTTTCTCGCTGAATTTTTATTGAATTATAGTTAATAGCCTCTGTCGCCGCCGGGACGTAGCTAGTCAGTGACGATGCAGTTCGCTCTATCTCTGTTATGCTTGCTCTGTTATTGTGTGCGCTTTAGCAATTTCTTTGTCTGATGCATGCTATATGATTTATTTATATTTTGCGGTATTTGTCTATTGATTTACAGCTGCTATTTGAGCTGACATTTCATTTAACCCAATATATGAAGTAATTTATATATTATATACATAAATTACTTATTATTGACATTAAATTAAGTACATTATAACATACTTTTTCCGTCTGTAATTATTTACATCGTAAATATATTCTCCAAAGTTCGCGTTTTCGGCCCTTGAACTGTAAACACAAAATCGCACACAGCCTGGGAAGGCCCAATTAATAAATACATAACGTTCAGCTACATTTATATTTTTAAAATGAAATACCTGACAAAGCAGCATGTATTCTTCCGAACCGTAAACATTTCCATACTTAACCTAATGTCCGATCTAATTGCACCCTCCGCACTGTAAACACATCGACCTACCCAGGGAGCATAACGAACGCCAATGAAATCGGCTCAAACAATCGCCTATAATGAGGGGCTCGTATGCTGGTACACAGAGACAAAAGCGAATTAATACTAAAATGTGCTCGACCCTTCGCCCATATTTGCACTGAAATGGGGAGATTTTCCTCCGCTGTGTATTTTATCCGTCAGCTGGTTGCAGGGATTTCCGAGGTGTTTGGTACGTGTTTTTGTTATAGCTATTTAAGTTATTTTAACAAGATTATCTTTTTGTTGATTAGGGCAGTAAAAAACGTCCGCTGGGGCGTTTTAAAACTAGTTGTGTATGCCGGGACCCATTGTGTTATCTCGGCTAGTAAGGCTGCTTTTATTAATGGAATATATTCACACCGAAAAGCGTTTTGTATAAAGACAATTTTATTCAAATGCTGTGTAACAGAGCCTCCAGTTTTATTATTATTTAAAACTATTTTAATCAAGCCATTTTCGTAGATGTATAATAAACAGCAGGTGTGAAGGAATTTGAATGCCACGTAAAACTTCGGACGTGGCACACATACGAGGTTGGCGGCTTTTCCTCGCCTTGTCTCTATGCACCATTTTCCGGACAGGGACTCGGTTATTATAACTTCAGTTTAATTTTAGAATGTAAACAAAATCAATAGCTGCCTTCTTTTGAGCGTTTGTTGAACCAAACTTTCCTCATAAGGAAGTTTCATGCCACGTCTTTTAATGTCTAGACGGATTATTTTTGTTGATTCCACATACCTACTTACGTTCGAAATTTCGATTGCATAGTTTATGCAAGTGCTATGGAATTAATTAAGTTTTTCCAATTGAAAAATATACGGTATATTCATAATCGTTCGGTGTTTATCTTCGACCGCCATCATATATGTCATATATTTTCATATCAAGAGCTAAGATTTTTGAGCTCAGAAATTTTTAAATATCTTGGTTTTATATAGATATGATAGCAACACTTGTATCATTCTTGTCACAATTATACTTTGACTTTTATAAAATATGTTAGAGCATGAAGATCACTCATCTCAGAGGATGTTCAAAATAAACTGAATAATTTTAATTAATTGAACTAAAATTTGAATTGAAGCTCAAATCAATTATTGTTAAAGTTTCAAATTTCTCAAAATTTAAACTAATTAGATTAATATTACTAAAATACAAAATTTAACATTACTAAAATACGTTTTAAATACACGGAAAAATTACTAACTTGTAGTTTACACTGTCTATATTCAGATCCCATAATGAATTCATCAGTTCGAATTCATAACTACACGTAATTAATTATTTTTGTCACATTCAACATATTGGAGCAAACAAATTTTATTTTCCGGGCGCGCTCTTTTAAAGCTATACCAAAGTTGACAAACGGATGGGTTCGGGAACTATCTTGCTTGAAACATAAGGAACTTGACTTTCTAAAGTCAAGTAGTTCGCATGTTTGTGAATTTGCAATACAGGTGCAAAAACGTGACAATAGAAAGTGCAAAAACAAGACATTCGGTGGCAAAAACGAGACTCCTCAAAACCATAATGCCAAAGGTTTATCAAAAACAGAAGCGCCCTTACGATGAATCAGATATTGCTGAAGCTTTATATCTAATTCAAAATGGAACACTTTCTTTACGGGAAGCTGCTAAAAAAAATTGTGATTAATAAATCTGTTCTTAGTACCAGTACCATTACGAAACAAGGGATGAAAACTTCTTTAACACCGGAAATGGAAATAGATTTAAAGCACTAAAATTATGATAATGGTGAAATGGGGCTTCACTCTCACAAAAAAAGAAATATTGTATACTGTTCAAACATACGTCCAAGAGAATGATCTACGCACACATTTCAAAGGTAGTAGGCCTGGCAATGATTGGTTCAAAAGTTTTTGTCAACGGCACAAACTAAGTCAAAAAAAGTTAGAGCAATTAGAGAAAAGTAGACGCAGGGCCACTAGTGACCCTTACATTATATATGGCTCTTTCAAGAGACTCGAGCAGACAATTCAGGATCTTAATTTAGCAGATAAGCCAACGCATATTAGAAATCTGGACGAGACCAGTTTTTCAATGGACCCTACTAGGATTAAAGGTGTAGCGGAAAAGGGCCAGAAGGTTACATTGAGGGTTCTGGAAGGGAGAACCTCACCGTTATGGCATGTATTTCGGCAGGGGGAATTTTACTTCCATCACTAATAATTTTTCTAGATGCACAGTTATGGAGTAGCTTGAAAGGTAGGTGTCTAATTTCTACATCAATATTTTAATTTACCTGTTCAATCTATCAATAAATTCTTTTATTTAAAGGCTCTACTGATCTGCCAAATACATTGTATGCATGCCCCGAGAAAGGGTGGATGACGGTTGGAATTTTCAAGACTGGTCCCGCAAAATGTCACATTATTGAAGCTTCCCCCACACGCCACTGACCTCCTACAGCCACTTGATAAGTGTTGCTTCGGTCCACTGAAACTCAAATGGAACAATGCGCTGCTAGAATGGCAGAGGGTAAACCAGAGAAAATTAACAAAGAACGAATTTTGTGATATGATTTGCAAGATATGGCATGACGGATTATCCGAGCATGTCATAAAATCGTCTTTTGAGAAAACGGGATATGAGAAAATCAGATAAAACTAAGAAAATACGAAGAACATAATACGGCCAAACACGTGTTAGATCCTTTTGAAGACACAGAAAACCAAGATGTCGTTGAAGAACAGTTACCTGCTTTAGAAGGTAATATTAGTAGATCCACACTTCTTCCAGAATCTATTGATTATTCATCAAGAGATAACAGACAGTCCATCGTTTGAGACTACTTTAAAAAAAATCGCCAAACTGTCTCTACACGTATTCAAAGGAGGAAAATAGATGCAAATGCGAAAGTTTTGATTTCTAAGGAATTTGTAGATGAAATAATGGAAAAGGAAAATAAAACGAAATAAAAGCCAGGCACCAGTAGAAAGCGACAACAAAGTAGCAGCACTAGTGAAGACAAGGCAGTGAACACTGTTATTTATCAGGATGAAAGCGACTTTGAAAATATCACTTTAGAAGACATCATACGTGAAGATAATATGTCGAGCGATTTTGAAAATTCCGAAGACGTGAAATAGAAAAAGGAGATAAACTTATCAAAGATGATTATGTGCTTATTTGCATCTAAAACTAACTTAGTCTTTTCTGTTGCACGAATCGATGAAGTAAGGGGAGACGAAGTTCATGTTAGTTAACTAAAACGCTAAAGCGATAAATTTGTTTTTCCCAGAATTGTGGAGAAATGTGCTGCATTGAAGTCGAATATCGAAATAAAATTACCAGCTCCATTACCAAATATAATGCTAAACAGCTAAGGATCACTTCTAATTTTTGCTAAAAAAAATATCTTTGTTGGCATGTACTATTATAGTTTCTTTTCTCGAAGAAAATCCATGTTCTGTTTGATTAATGTATGGATATATTTTCCTGTTTTTCTAGGAGAGCCTATTTTCGGATCATATTTTCAATAATTTTGAGAAATAAATGTTGAAACTAAGTTCGGTTGACATATTTTTTTTACCTGTATCGTCTCGTATTTCTCTTAGTTAGCTAAACTCTATAGTCTTGCCGAATTCGCTGTGTCTTGTTTTTATCCGCCATTGTCTCGTTTTTGACCAAAGCAAAGGTAATAAAAAATTAAATTAAAAAACATTTTATTTTTTTCTGCATTCAGGAAGCAAAGAAGAAAAAATTCAATCTGGGAATCTGGTTTACCATCTTAAAATAGTTATTTTTTGCCCCCGAAAAATTGAAAGATATGAAATGTGTCTCATTTTTACACCACTTGACCCTATGTGATATCTATAGTATATAGATCTTAAGTAAATTTAGCATTCAAGAGGATTAGCATTAACTAGTTCTCATTAAATTGAACATTAAATTGAATTGAAATTTATTGTATAGAAATTTTATAGTGAATCATATTTTTTATAAAATTTTATCTAGTCTGCGATAACCTACTATGAAATCTATACTAAAAAATCTGCTATCGTCACAACTTCTACCGGGTGACTATTATTCATCGTAGCACTGGTTGGATTTCTTTATTGATATCACACACTCGTTGATTATTAACTTGTTGAAATTCTGATGGAAGCGATGACGAAACCTGTGAGTGAATTTTCTAGGATACTGCCTAGCATAATTCACCAAGGATTTGTTTAACAGCCAAAATCAGTTAATTTAGAGTATTACACCGCCCAAACGATATGAAAACTCTTGTAAGCCACTCTTAAACAATTTTTGAATAGTTAACTTGCGATTTAATGGAAATTATTACTTGTTTTATACTGAATTTTATTTATACAAAAGATGCGCGTTATGACGTGCTTGGTGCCTTTTGCTTAATTGTTATAGCGTTGTTATGCGTTGGTACGGAAATTCAATTCTAAGAAACAATTATACTTCCTTAGTTACATGTGTCTTCTGTTTGTTGATCAATCATGAAGTTACGTGATCGTTGCCATGATTTGTGGCTGACATGCAGTTATTTAAAATTTAATAAGTACAGATTTGTCCAATTCCAAATCGGCAATCCCATTAGGTATACCCTTTCAAATTCACTGAACATGTATTTATTCGACATTGACATCTAAATCTAGAAGGGTGAAATTTATATGTAAAGCATGTACGACTATATAAAAAGGAAACTTCATTTGGCACAATATAAGGCTCTATAATCCCATTTAAAATGCTAATATTATAATACAATAAACCCCCACTCACTCCGCAAAATAGATGTAAAACACCGATAACATCGTTATAAAGCACAA
The DNA here is from genome assembly GCA_964058915.1 of Tetropium fuscum. Classification (NCBI taxonomy): domain Eukaryota; kingdom Metazoa; phylum Arthropoda; class Insecta; order Coleoptera; family Cerambycidae; genus Tetropium; species Tetropium fuscum. The sequence continues at coordinate 11,249 of CAXKVY010003510.1, read as the reverse complement.
AGAAAAATACTTCAGTTGTGCCACCGGTATAAATTATAATTTCCCATATGGCGTAACTAACGAACAAGATTGATATCAACATTATCAGTTCTGAAATCAAAAATTCCCTTTTGTGTGAGTCAATGATACGTATCGGTGAGCCTGCATTTACGCAACACCCCTCGCGATAGCTGATGGTAATGGATGTGGTCAAAATTGCATTGTATAGAAAATTTAACGGCGTCAGAAATCGGGCGGACCGTCCCCTATGATTTCGTCGCCCCGCACCAAAAGATTCGGAACATTTATAACCAGACAAATACAGCGCGCAGCGGACAGAATTTTATTGGTTTGTTAGCAGCGAGACGGAACGGAAATAGCCATTGTTTGTTTTCGGGGGCAAACGTGGCTTTATTCCATGAAAATTAATTGTTTATAGCGACAGGTAATCGTCAAATTGACGGACGGGAAAACAATTTAAAATGTGATGAAACTTGGCGCCCAGAATAAATTGCCTTAACTTCCTTCACATCGCGCACTAGCTGTAACGTATAATTAAATCGTCTAGGTATTTATCGGTCACTCTTATAAAAAATACTTATAGGTAGATCATAAGGATTGCTAAGGACCTTTTCTTAATGAATGATTTAGAGAAATGCAATACCCGTACGCGACTTTAAAACGTGACTTTATTCCACGAAAATTAATTGTTTAATCATAATGTTTGTAATAATTACAATCCATTTTTTTGTTAATATAGTGTGTTGTGTTACCCAATTTTATTCCAGTCTCTACAAGGAAATATTGTGTTGCGTTATACTACAAATATTAATAAAAAAGAAGGAAAAAAAATATAAAGCCCCACGTTGGGCGCCAATTATTGTAATAATTGGATATATAAAAAAAATTATAATGCCCCACGTTGGATTTGCTTATTGTGAATATATAAAAATTCATAATACGCTACGTTGGCTGATAATTGTTATATAATAATTTATATGAAACCTCAAGTTGATGAAATAAATTGTGATATGTTTATTTTATGTTTATATGTATTTTTTTTTGAAATAGTGAGATATTGTAATAGTAGTATGATGGAGAAATATTTAATCTGTTTGTAGGATACTTACTCTATTTACTTCCCTCTTGAATCATTCTCTTTTATTATGGGCGCCATTTCTATGAACACAAATTTTTATTTATTTAATTGAAGGATCACTTTAGTTCATGACTAAAGTGAAGCACTCTATCGTCATAGAGGGGGTCCAAGAAGGCTCATTAGTTTTTATATATAATTTCTTTAAAATATTGTTTGTTTTAAAAGTTTATGACTCGTCATATATAATTGTATGCAAAAATTTTGTTATATATGTTAAATTTTTGTGAAGCTCAGAGTTGTAATAGTTTTTAAAATTATTCCCTGAAATTGCAAAACAAGAAAGAAGAATTTGTGACTGCATATGACTGTTTATTTGGTTATTTTGAAAACAGAATTTTAGAACCTTATTCCTATCCTGCGATAAAAAACCTTAAATCTAATTACATGGGACCAAGTTCTCTGACACAATATTTCTTAACATTAGCAAATTTAGAATTGTTTACCTTGTAAAATACGTTAATCCTTTTATGAATTTTCACAAAACTTGTAGCTTTCAATTTCACTTATACGCAAACTACACTCTGCTGCTGGGCTCTGGTGGTGGTGTCATCTAGCGGGATATCGCTGTACTGGCTCTGGAATGCTTACTGCCTTTCTGATATTTCGCCTTGGGATTTATTTACCCTCAAATTTATATTACTTGCTGCTGGGCTGTAGTTTTTTACTCTGCTATCACTTTAATCACTGTTTGTTTCCTTTTCTTGTTTGTTATATAGACTGCAAATTTTCTTCCACTGGGCTGGGACGCTATCAAGCTTTTCCCTTCTTTACTCGTAAAAACGACGAAAACACTTATTCATGCAGTTTTTTTGCTTCTAAACCATATACACTGGCTTACTTAGCACAAATTAACACTTAAATTATAAAATTCATGACTGTGGCTATTGATTTCTTGAACACCATAACTAGACTCATTTTATTTGTGGGTAGTTGCTACGGATTTACCGTATTAAAAACAGATGCAACTTCCTGGTTACATACTTCTTTCTTGTTCTGTTATTTTGATCTGACCAATCAGATTAATTCACAATATTAGATTTATTTTATTTCATTTTAAACTATTAAACTTTGATTATCACATAATATTTAATTGTGAATTTTGCATGCTTTCATACTGTCAATTTCAATTTCAAATTCTCGATGCACTTGTTTACACTTATGCTTTTGCACTAATCCTTCAACCTTCAATTTAGACATAGTTTATTAGTGATTGATATGTGATAATAATTATTAGTATGACTTGTCTATTGTAATTTCACTTGAAATAGATTTTTGTGGCTATTAATTATTTAGTTATAACGATATTATGTTTAGATCAATCATGCGCGTAACTGGTTGGCGTTCAGCTATACTCTGTTCGTTGGTTATAGGCAAGTGTTTGTTTGCGCTTATACTATAGTCTGTTCGTTAGTTGTAGCACTTAATAGATAAAGCACTTAAAAGATATTGGAAACAGCATAAAGAAAATATTGCAATTTCTTAACAAAATTTAAAATCTTGTCAGACTGTCAGTACCTACCGATTTAGAGAGGGAAAATCAAATGATGATACTGTCTATAAATTAACATCGCCTATATATGATTCACTAGATAAAAAAATACCTATGGTCAGCATATTTCTCGATCTCTGTAAAGCCTTTGACCGTCTGTCACAAAACACTGCTAGAAAAACTGGAAAAGAATGGAGTTCGAGGCAAAGCTTACAATATTTTTCAGTTATTTATCAGGTTAAGAACAGCAAGTCCAAATACAAAACTTTGATAGTAATCTAACAGTTACTTTTGCGGTCCCTCAGGGATCCGTGTTAGGGCCGGTTTTTTTCACCCTTTGTATACATTATTATATAAATGACGATCTTCTCACGGTCCAGTATTTGCAGGTAGGTAACATATAAGTGTTCCATCTATAGAATCAAATCTATCTACCATGCAATCAAAGTTGATTGATAAACGCCTGACTTGCGATCGAGAGCTCTCAGAAACTGCGTCACGTGTCATCTATACTGCACTGATGAGGTCCAAGAAGGCGAAACTAGTCTGTACTTTGTGGACATAGTTGGTGGTAATTGGGAGCTCCTTAGAGTTTCTTATCGCTGACCAAATGCAATCAATGATTATTCATTCCGTATTTCATTGTGCATTTTAGTAATGCTTTGAAATACACTAGTGCTTAGCCAGCCCTCAGAGCATGGTATAGGACGTATTTTATTACTATTTGTGTTATAAAATATTTACACTCTACATTTGAAAAAATCCTTTGAAGTTCAAACGAAAAATCCTTTGAACTTTCCGGACTTGCGTATAAGTCCGGCGTAAATTATTTATTAAAAAAAGTGTGAGTATAAATAATAAAATGTATTTAGGGCTACATTAAAATATTATTTACTGTTACTAATTGAATTGTTACAAATGTTTTTGAATTATAATTAAAGTTAGATGGGGGATGTCGTGTTATAATATTGAAACATATTAATGAAGTCTTAATAGAGCACTTTTCTTTTTTCCAATACCTTCACTGAAATAGTATGTGTAATACAATATTATAAAACTATAGTTTAAAATCGTACATATACTCAGAGTTTAAGGGAATTTGTGTGGGTAATTACAATGTGTTCACTTGAACTGGGGGATCGGTCTGGAAGTGACAAAGTCTTTAAAAATGATTGATATCAAAAAGCATTAGTTGCTTTTCATCAATCCATCAGTGCCATAATTATATCAAAAAAAGTGGTAAACCGTCTTGGCGAGGTGCATGTCTAAAAATACAAATTTTCTCAGTATACAGATACCTACTCATTAGTGTTAAATACCAATTCATTCTAAAGATAGTGTAAATAAAATTGCTTGAATATGTTAACACACAAATTTTTCAAAAAAGTATTTTAGATATTACCCAACAGATCTAGTTATTCGGTAAGCCGATTTATCAACTACATATTATATTTATACATATTTCATAATTTTAAATATGGCAGCCTTACTTGTAAAACGGAAATAATTTTTTTAGTTTCTATCCGATTTAAATGAAATTTGTTCTCGAAAAGTAATCTGCAACTTTTTGGAAAATTTTTGCAAAACTGTTGATGCCAACTGGGTTATATTGGGCACTTACCGTAATTATAGTGTATAAAAAATCTATTGTATTTTACTTATTTGAGTCTCAACCGTATCTTCTATATCTTTTACAGTTAAGCTGCACAATTCTGCACCCCGACATGCCCCATTTTAACTAAATATTATTACCACTTTCATTAATAAGAACTTACCGTCTGCAGCTTCATTTAAAAACTTTGTAACGTTTTTCATAGGCAAAACTTTTGATTTCTCTTTCTCTTTGAGGTTTCGTATGTCATTTGACCTTTTACAGACCAGATAGCTTTTTGAATTTTATTTTTCTGTTCAATTGCGTTTATTTATTTATAGTACTTTTCAACATGGAATATGTCGACGATAAACTGGATGCTTTAAGCTTTAAGCTTTAAGCCTTAAGAGCTTTTACCTAAAATAATGAGACATATGAAACCAAACTAAAATATGTATAAAAAATATCTTACCTTCTCAAAAAAATACGCTAGCGTCACACTTTCATCATTCTTTGTGCATTTTTGTCTTCTTCCAATTACAAAATATTTCATATATTTTCTCGTATTTTTCCAAATTGGTATCAGTAGCATGGCTCATTTTTATACTTAATTTATAACTTAAACTCAATTTCACTCACAAATATGAAACTTGTCTACTGTTGTTATATAAATAAACAAAGCCGTGTTTTGTACTAGGTTACAGAAATAGTACTATGATTTTTTTAAATTTCTAGCTTTGTAATGCTTTTATATCTATGATTATTTACTTATAATGACAGAAAATTGGAAAAAATAACATAAGCAAACCTCGTGAGAAAAGCAATTCTACTAAACTCAATTAGCTTGATTTGAAAGAATCATATAATAAAGAATCAATATTGAATGGGTTATATCCATTTGTGTTATCGAATGCACTTTTTTCAGCAGCTGCTGGTGAGGGAGGACTGCGAGGTGCTGCCCTCCTTAGACAAATGACGATGTACATGTAATTAATTATTGTTTCATTTTCACACTTTTTTCTTCAAATTCAGTTCAATTATATAACACATTTACTTATATTAACATCTAATATGCCTATAAATTTATACTATCTTATTAACAAAATATACTTTTGCGTGCAGCGCCCGCAATATAGAGCTCGCTCGCAACGACTATGGAGAAACCAGCCGACCGGGTGCCGAGGCTGAACGCTGGCAGCCAGCGGCCAAGCTTTTGCTAGCAAATAGTGGGTTGCCATGGAAACGGCACGCTTCTGCTAACGCAATTTTAAACGGGATTGTGGGCGTAGCACGCTTTATGAAAAGACGTTACGGTTTTGCAGATGCGAAGAGACAAATGCGTTTTTGTTGCTTTCTGTTCGGTGGCGATGATAAGTGAACGAAAGAAGGGATATCTACGGATATCTTCGAAGCATCTCGGCGAAAAGATAAAAAAAAACAAAAAATGAGCCAAGCATATGAATATTTTTTTAAGCTTTCAGGTACTAAGCACAACTAATATCGCTTCAAGTAGTGTGTATGCAGAAAATATTCGCAAGCGCAACGAAATGGTATCAAAATACTCCGGCCCCCAAACAAAAATGTCACCAGCCGCTGCTGACTTTTTTTATATACCTTAAATATGTAAATTATATATAAATAAATATATATTTTTTTCAATCAATTATATATTTTTAACCGACCTCAAAAAAGGAGGAGGTTTTCAATTCGACTTTATGTTTTTTTTGTATGTTCGTACCTCAGAACTACGTAATTTATGAATCAATTTTAAAATTTCTTTTTTTATTGGAAAAATGGTGTTTTACACAGGGTCCCATTTTAGTTTTATTGGCATTGGACCTTAGATTCCGAAGATATACCGATAAATTCACCAGATATACCTGAAAAATGGCGAATGCGCCTATGGCAATCCTTATTTATAGATCTTTAAATTACTTAAATTACTAAAAAAATATTTTCTTACGGATTGAATTTTGAAGCTGTAAACCATTGTCTAATCAACTTAATCATCATAAAAATCAGTCCAGCCGTTTAGGTGGAGTTCAATGACAACACACGGACATTACTGGTTTATGCACAAATCTGGGACCTTTATTACTATCAATCATCCTCCTAATGTGTAAAATGCTACGTGGTATATCAAAATATCTGAGTACCACCCCTAAGAGATCACATTTCCCCAGGTGATTTTTCGAAATCTCCATAAAGAAATACCAAGGGGTTGAGGTTCACAAAATGTTAACAAAAGAAGGTAGTTTTATTGGAAAATACTTCTCGAAAACATTTTTGAAAAATCTCCCAGGTAAAAGATATCACAGCCCCCTCCTGCATAACTCTATTAAGAACTTATTAAGAATATAATATGCTTCTAGATACTTGGAGATGTTTATAATTGCAAATTGAGGATATTTTTTATACAAGTTGTCTTTTCTGTAACAAATGTCATGGTATCTCATACAACGTCTTTCTCGTTATTTTACAATCCATGTCATTAAATATACCACTTATAATAATGATGCTGAAGGAGTCCCCTTTTGTATTAAACACGTCTCATGAAATTGAACATGTTCTTGACTAATTAAATTACTTATAATTAATATATCCCCTCAATTAAACAAAAGTTACCATTTCAATTGTTATCGTATGATATTCAGTTTCAGAATAACGATTCATTGTAAAGTCTTGGCAAACATAAGGGGTGCGTATAACGTAAGTTTCCCGCTGCAATAAAGTTTCTATTGTTCATAGAACCGAACTGATTATTAGAAATAAAAACAATAACCCAAAGGTATACGCGGCTTATAATTGCTTTCGTATAGTTGAAACTTTAATTACAACCTGATCTAATTAAATATCTCATAAAGTCGGACCCTAAGTTTCGAATATTAAGGAGCGCGGAGGGATGATTGTTAACCTAACGATGGGATTGTCAAACCCGGAGTACATTCATTCGTTCCAGAATCACGAAATGCTAGAAAATAAAGGCTCCAATTAACGCAGCTGCGTGCAAAGTAAAGGCGTGTGTCGAATTTCTGATTATGTCGCTCGCTGGCAGTGTACGAAACACAATTGTTTTCTTTATACAGTTGTAACTATCCCTACAAAATAAGTGGTGGATGCCGCAAACAAAAATTTGACCCCCTTAATTAAATTTTAGACAGACTAGCCGACGGCTTTTTGTGTTGTTACGCCAGCAAATTTATTAGCACGCCTTATGGAAGTAAAAGAGAGGGTTTACTTTCCTAAAGCCCCTTCCAAAAAGTTTACATGCTGTGTAATGCAGGAAATATATTCCTCAGCGGTTTTTTATATTTCTTGCCATTTCGAGATTAAAAAATCGGGTGTAATGCTTTTAATTAGGAGAGCATAGCCGTTTCTATTTGCTATGTAAATAAGTCTTGTTATTTGTTGGGTAAATGTAACTGTGTAATTTAATTAAGGGCTAGGGAAGCAAGTATCATAATTTTTATCGTTTTTTATTGTATGTATAAAGTATGTTCAATATTGTTACTTTAGTCCAAACTTTAATATCTTTGGTTATTAAGGTAAATGGTTTAAAATCTCACTTAAAAGTTTCCAAGCATGAGCTGTGTTGGTATGACCGTTGAGTGAGAAATTATATGCTTATGGAGAAATGCGAGCACAATCTACGAGTTTGGCGCCTTGGAAATTAAAGCCCTAATAAAAAATCTTTATTGGACACAATATTATTCAGTTCAGACAAAGAATATTCCTCCATGTTTGACATTCCGTTATGTAAGTTCGAGGCTTCGGATCCCAGGCTTTTTGTCCTATTTCCTATTTTTTCCTTGAATAGATCAGCGATATAAATCAAGAAACTAGTTATAGTTTGTAACATCGAAATATGAGACATAAAAACCGTTCTTAAGTATAACCGATTTCCAGTAATTTAAGGAAAAACAAATGTTTTTATATACATCGCCCATAACAGTAACATTATCATGTAGTATAACAAAATATTGATCACACCTTTCGTCATATCACAAAACAATGGATGGTGAATGTGATGCAGAATGAGAATGTTTCCCATTCTAATATTACGGATCCATTTTATACGTTCCTGGGCCGTGTCACATCGGCATCATTGGCATTCATTTGGATGCCTAAATTGCCTAATACCATCGAACGTTTTGTGGTCAGTGGGGTCAGTGAGGTTGTGGTCAGGCACTTTTGAACACCATTTGATCAGGATACTAGTGGCATATTGCCTTTATGTTTAGTGATTCCCCTAGAAAATAAAGGAACACACCGTGAACAGATGAGAAATTTAATTTTGGAGAGCGCTGAAGTCTACATTATGCATTTTTGTAACTTGTTTTTACGTAATGAACCACGTTTTTTGTTTTGTTATGATTTTAATAGAAATGAAAATATTATTAACTTGTCCATAACGTTTCGTATATTTTATTGCAAGAATCGATCAATTGGTTATAAATGAAGGAAGAACCGCGGAGTGCTATTAAATTAGATGGTGGAAATTGAAGATACGGGTGAAAAACCACCCCCTTTGTTTTTTTCAATATATCTCGTAAACAAAGCAAAATCTCGATATATCTCTTATGAAACTTTTTGTAGAGAATCAAATTTCTCATCGGAATAGCATTTTCTGAATATCAAAAAAAAATTCTACATAGTTTTAATCTAAATAGTTGAAACAAACTTGAAAGAAAAAAAACTTTCGATTTTTTGATTTTTTTTTGCTTTTTCGCCTGTATCTTTTTTGGGCTTAGATATGTATAGTTTGTATAGGCTTCAGATAAAAAAAGTAGATTAAATTTCCTTAAAAATGGTGGGCGGAACACCCCCACCATTTTGATTGAAAATTGACCGAGATATGGCCATTTGAACATTTTATTTTTATTTTTTTTTTGCATTTCAACCCTCTTGTACGAATATTGTTTTCGTTCGTATTTTATTGAAAAAATATTGTTTTACTCGATTAAAAAAGTTTTTTCACGCTCATTATTTAGTAATACATGACAATTACACATAATTAATATAATAACATAATTTCAACACTAATATTATCAAACTACATGTCGGTATCAGTAATGTCGTCTTCTGCAATATCAGCTTCTTATATATTGTCACAATTAATCCCCATGCATTCTTTACAAAAAATTGAACAATATTCATATTTCTGCATCCACGATTACCATGGCAACCTGTAGTGCAACCACAAGCCACTTTTTAAGCAAAATCTCTGGCGTTGGAGGTGTCGTTGTGCGAATCGAAATTAACCCGTACTTAGACCTTCTCCAACCCTAACTCAGAGGGACCACCAAGATATTTCCTTTCCACTGATGCATTTGAGGATAAGTCCTCATGCCAAGCTGTGTGAGGGCATCACGTGTTGGTGGTAATTGCGTCAGAGAAAACTTGGCATTTTCAGACAGCTTACAAAATTTTATAAATCGGCAGTTGCTCAGAATCATGTTCGTCTTTGCCCCATACAACCCAGCTACAATGTATTCCGATGCAGAGGTAATATCTTGTTCAGTTGCATTGTCACGTAAGAATATTTCCATGCATGCTTGAAGTCGTACACTGTTTTTAGTTATAAAATTCATAATTTTTTTTGCCAATGTTGAAGAAAGCTGAAGCAGCATCACCAACCACTGTAGTCGTATGTAATAAAAGTATGTAAGAAAACCTAGTATGTAAGAAAAGAGGCAAGAAAAGTACAACCATACCCATTTCATATATATTATATATTCACATGCTTTTTAAATTCTGACATAATATTAGTAAATTAATAAATTAATATAGGATGAAATTATGTAATAAAAAATATTGAACAAAATGTTCTAACCACAATTCAGTGATTGTATAAGGATAACCGGAAAACTTCTTTACTTAAGTATTGAGGATAAATTAATGAAAATCTATTTCGCACTCGAACCTACTAACTACCAAGCTAGCGGTTTGAATAGCAACCGTTTTAAAACCTTCGATCACTATCGCCGTTACCTTAATATTATATAATGTACATATGTTCTCCTGAAAATATATTTTTCTGACGTTTTAATACAATCCGTTTTACCAAATTCCAACTAATGTTTGGTTTTCTTTTTCAGTTTGCCTCGCTACAACCGAAGGATAAGGCGAACGAACGCGAACAGAAGGATGGACGGCCGGCCCACCCTAGTGTACTGAAGGTGGCTGTGATTGTGATATTTTGTGAATAATTCTAAATAATTCCATGTGGAATGGATACTGTTTATAGTTCATTGTTATTAATTTATAAAAAGGACTGACTATTTATAACGAATTTAACACTAAAAATTTATATTCGGTCTTGATATATCAATGTTCTTTGAATTACTGCGCTTAATGAGCTTACTATGATAGGTGTAAAAAAGTGTAAATAGTAACTTAATTCTTTTACATCGCATGTAAATAATGTTCAAGACGGGTTTTGTTAACTTAAGTTTTGTGATTGGACGTACTGCATTGACTCATTACTGATAATGGAAAGTGGTATTATCGAGATAAGAGAATAATTTTGTAAGGAATAATTGTTACGGAAATGCTTGTTACAAAATGAATAATGTTACAGAAATGCTTGTTAAATGAATGCATCAAAAATATTTGTATGAAAAGTAATTTTTTCAACAATGTAACTTTTTTGCAGACCTTTGTGACGGAATGTTAAATTAAAAAATGGTACATTTTCTCAGTAAACTAATTACAGCTACAACAAGTATTGGACTAGGGAGTTCTGCTAGTTTCATGGTTAAATTTCACAATGTAAATAAGTGAACTATTAATAATTTCAATGTAAACAATTTACAACTTTTGAACACATTTGTATGAAAATATTTTATCTCCTACCCTGCATTACCATTGAGGGACCTGTCCAATTTTATCCTATAAAACACTCTAGTAAAGGCATTTAGCAGTTTTGTAGGAAATTCTGACATTTATCTTTCAAATGACGTCATTTCAATAAAGAATCTGGAGAAATTTAACATAGATCTTGACCTTGATGAGTTGTGGAACTGTCTCAA
>CAXKVY010003509.1:55000-90000 GCA_964058915.1 Tetropium fuscum | reverse complement strand
TTCACTAAATATTTTACACATATCTTAACCTGCATAGGATCAACATGTTGTATAGTTCCTGTCAAAAATACTATAGTGGATGTTACTTTTTTCGGGTACTTCGGATATTCTGCATAATGGAACTTTTTTTTCGTACGCCACTGACATTATCTGATACATATTTCTAAAATAACGGCCCCTTAGTAACAATTTTGATCTCTTGTAATTTTGCTCTAACTACGACAGTTTTAGAGATATTGGCCGTTGTTTCTCTGACAGTGTAATGTCGTTATTATATTTTTTTTCTCGAATTTTCTTTATGACTTATAAACGAACGCTTAGATTTTTTCATGTTTGGGGGATAATGCCTATTAATTAAGGCGCATAAAACAAGAATGTTCAAAAACTTGCACAGTGGCGGGGTGGAAGCTCGGTGGAAGGGGTACTCCACCCCTTTCGTAAACAGAACATCTACGCCAAAGACTATTTAAAAAAAAACTGTTATTTTCATTATCTACATACAGTTTAACAAAAATAATGTCCCTTCTTCTGTTTCGAAATTCCTGTGCGGTTCCTAGTTATTTTGATTTTTAGTGTTTGATGTGGTACTAAATTAAGTAATTTATTTATTAGCAATAATAATTATCGGCTAAATATTTAATTCTTTCAACGAAACCTACCTAAATATGGTGTGTTAAGGATTCTAAAAAGCCGAAATCTCTTATTCTTTATCTTTTTCCAATGTAGTCAAAATAAATATTTGTTATATCAAGCCTTACTCAAATACAATACTTTTATATGTTGAAATCTGTTAAATTACAAATGTACTTACAATACAATAGATTATTGTGCAGTTGCCAAAAGTCTTAAAAATTTCTTTTAAGTTTTATTAAACTTGTGCATGTACCAATTTCTGTTTCAATTTTTGTTGTTGTTTGCTAAATAATTTCCATTTAAAACTAGCGTATTTGTAACTGTACGTAATAATTGCAACAAAATATTATACTCCTTGGAAAACAAGTAAACATTATGTCATATTTTGAAACGACAGTTTGACGTATTACAAGTTTATCTACAAACAATTTTGCTTCATCTTGAATATTTTCACTGTTATTAATTATTATTTTTAAGATTAAAAAGTTATTTTATGTGATTTGCCAGATTTTAATTAGTGTAACATGCCGTTTACATTTACAAATAGCGAACAAGCCGACATTCATTTTATTTATGGGTTCGCAAATGGGAATTCAAGATACGCAGCTAGGGAGTATCGAAGAAGATTTCAAAATAGACGACAACCTCATCATTCCGTTTTTGTGAGTATCCACCGTCGATTTGTTAACCAGGGTTTGAAAAATGTACCCGGGGGCCGACAGAACAACCGTGGACGAGATAGAGACCGTATATTGCGGGAATTTAATAGGAACCCAACGACAAGTACTCGACGTGCTGCTATTGCTCTTGGTATTTCCCAAAGTAAAATTTCCCGGGTTTTAAAACGGGATCACAGACGCCCATATCATTTTCAACCTGTTCAAGGTTTATGTCCAGGTGACGCTGAACGAAGACTTACTTATTGTAGGTGGGTTCTTAACTCCATTCAAAATAATAGGGATTTCTTATCCAATATACTGTGGACTGATGAATCTTGTTTTACTCGTCGTGGTATAGTAAATTTTCACAATCTGCATGTATGGGCACATGAAAACCCACATGCCATTCGACCACGAAGTTTTCAACATGAATTTAGTACAAATGTCTGGATTGGAATTTACGGCAACCACGTGTTTGGACCTTATTTCTTGCCACAACGTGTAAATTCAGAAAATTTCCTACAATTTTTAGAAGAACACCATGGTAATATATGGGAAGTCATTCCTTTGAATTTAAGAAGACAGTCTTGGATTCAACTTGATGGATGCCCGGCCCATTATGGCAGAAATGTAAGAAATTGGCTAAACAATAACTATCCAGGGAGGTGGATAGGTCGTGGAGGTCCAGTGGCGTGGCCTCCGATTTAACACCACTTGACTTTTTTGTGTGGGGATTCATTAAGGAAATAGTGTATACCACTCCGGTTAATACACTTGAGGAACTTCAAAATCGCATTAGAGATGCTTGCAATGAAATAAGGGTGCATCATTTAGTTAACTTAAGACGTTCTATGATACGTCGCAGTGAAATGTGTATTGAGAAGAACGGTTTACATTTTGAACAAAGTATCTAATTTTATGTATGTAGGTACTAGTGTTATTGTTATTAATTCTTGTAATTGTTATTTATAAATCATTATTGCTAACAATTGTTATTTATTCCACAATTATTATTGTTAATTAAATATTGCTATAAATTCAAAAATGTTTATATCTCCATAAACATTAACATCAATGTTCATCTAATGTTTTTTTTTGTAATTGTAATTACTTGGAAAGAGATAAAGAAATTTCGGCTTTTTAGAATCCTTAACAAACCATATTTAGGTAGGTTTCGTTGAAAGAATTAAATATTTAGCAGATAATTATTATTGCTAATAAATAAATTACTTGTTAAACTGTATGTAGATAATGAAAATAACAGTTTTTTTTAAATAGTCTTTGGCGTAGAAGTTCTGTTTACGAAAGGGGTGGAGCACCCCTTCCACCCCGCCACTGTGCAAGTTTTTGAACATTCTTTTCGCTTGTTTTATGCGCCTTAATTAATAGGCATTATCCCCCAAACATGAAAAAATCTAAGCGTTCGTTTATAAGTCATAAAGAAAATTCGAGAAAAAAAAATTATAATAACGACATTACACTGTCAGAGAAACAACGGCCAATATCTCGAAAACTGTCATAGTTAGAGCAAAATTACAAGAGATCAAAATTGTTACTAAGGGGCCGTTATTTAGAAATATGTATCAGATAATGTCAGTGGCGTACGAAAAAAAAGTTCTATTATGCAGAATAGTCGAAGTACCCGAAAAAAGTAACATCCACTATAGTATTTTCGACAGGAACAATACAACATGTTGATCCTATGCAGGTTAAGATATGTGTAAAATATTTAGTGAATATATCATTCCGTTCAGAAAATATTACACATTAATGTAAAAAAAAATAAATTTTAACACCCTGTATCTTCCTTAGGAAGCTAGATCGGCCATATCTTTATAGGCACTTTTCTTTTTAAAAACGTGCGTTCTATCCCCTGTTAAAGTTTGTCTACAAAAAACTGACTCACCCTGTATATATATATATATATATATATATATATATATATATATATATATATATATATATATATATATATATATATATATATATATATATATATATATATATATATATATATATATATATATATATATATATATATATATATATATATATATATATATATATATATATATATATATATATATATATATATATATATATATATATATAATGTTAATTTTGTTTTGTTGGTAATATATATTTTTTTAATTTAATTTATTTAAGTTAGAATAAGGTTTTAATTTTAGATTTTTAGTATTATTTGAATTGAATATATATGTGAAGTTATAAATTATAACGTGGTTATATAGTTTATTGATCTATACACACGAAGTGACCTATCGTGGCATGGCTTGGCAACATTTTTTCGTCGGAGAAAATTATATTAGACCAATATCTTCATATCTGTTAACATAATTGTTGGCAAAGAGGAGCCCTGCTTCTTTGTTGTGGTCATATAACCAAGGGTTTTTAGCAGCTGCATAAGCATTTATGCATTTCATTATTTATTTCGCTCTGTTTAATTCTGCGTCTAGCTCTCCACAAGGAGGCAGGATATTGCGTACCATGACAAGCTGTTGCAGCCGTATAAAAGGGGTTTGTTTTTAACCAATTTAAAACTTCTTCTTGAATCATTGAAACATTCTCCTTAACATACTCCTTACCACTCTTCCCCCATGATGGTATGCCATGTCCTCGCCTTGCAACCATTTTATTTTCAATTTAAATGTACAACTTTTGGTAACGTGGAAAAGGTTGACAGTATAGCACTTAAAGACCACCCAGCAAAAAAATAATTTCCGATACGTATTTTTTTTCACATCTGTAAGTTTTATCATCACCATGGTTTAAAATTGAGAAACGGAAATTAATTTAACCAGAAGGCGCTTTTGACATATCAAATTAGCATTAAAATTCTCAGGCATGTATCTACACATTACTCTAAAAATTTAAAACCACAATTACATGAATTAAATAAAATTGTTTTAACTGCTCGCCACTGTACATGGAACACACAAGATAATAGAAAGCGAACGAAGAAGAAATGCGTAGTGATTAAAATGATAACGGAAAGGATAATCAATCTGAAACTGTTGATTTGTGCGAACGGGACAAAGTACACAAAATAAATTTAAAAACGGGGAAAGCTGAAGGAGCGATCTGGGAATCAGTACATTAATATTTTGACACATCCTGTTTGTGCAATGAAAATAAAATCCAATCTATTTGAAAATAAAAATTTTGCATGCACATCTTAAAAATATAAATTGTATCGGGTTTATATTAAAATTTATATTTATATTAATTTTATGTAAATGATAGGATGGAATTAAAAATAATTCATTTGTTATAGGATTACTATGCTTTCCAGCGAAACAGGCCGGTGCAGTATCGCAGAAGAGAAAGAGCATAGAATAACTACAGCAGGGCCGCGTGAGCCATGAATCGGTTCCTAAGTTGCTCATGGACCACCCCACGACAGTGCAGGTGTTTTTCAGCGTGGGGCCGCGCCACGAAACTGCGCTTTTCCGCACAGACACGCCTGTGGAGCAGATTAAAGGTAGGGTCTTATCTAATTTACTCTTTATTTATGCCTATTAATTATTCTCCGCAGGTCTGCAAGAAAGTGTTACCTTGGTTTAACGTAAATAATAGTAGAATATCTTAACTTATTAGCTGGGTTCACTATTCGGGGGCCACATATTTAATTAGTATTCGGCAATCGCCATGTTGCAACTATAAGTATGTATATATGGTCTAAGTTTAAGGATATCACCTTTTGAAACAATCTATATACCTTGTAAAATTGTGCTGTTCCTTATATGAAGGTTGTTGAGACAAAAATTCAAAAATGTAAGGAATAATACATTGCTTGACAAACTAGCAGAAAAATCAGTTCTTGTAACTAAATAATAATTCATAATAATATAGGGACAAGCAGTAATTAAGTGTTGACAACAGAATATATACCTACAACTATATTTTACTGCAATACCGCTAGTGGTTTTCTCAAATGCCCCAAATACCGTTTGTGGTAACACATTGCAACTTGCTACCGTGTACTTCGGTAACTATGTTAATTATTTAGGTAGTTTTAGGTACCTCAGTTTTCTTTAAGTATAAAATGGCTTGGTATTATAGCTGTAGTTAATTACCTACATCACACTAGTTTGTAATAATAACGTAAACAACAATTTTAATATCAAAACATTACAATAAGAAATCAAATGAAAACAACATCATATGAAAAGAGGATAAATTTTTAATAAGATACAATGTTTCCAACATTTGAAAAGTAATTTCATGGAAATTTGTATCCGCCGAATTTCCTACAGCAAAACTTAGGCAATTATGTGGTTTATCGACTATTTCATTTATTGTACAAGTACTGGCGGCGGCAACTGGTTCATTTATAGCAAAGGATTGAAAAATTTAAATTGTAGATTGAACTGAATCCTTTACATATACTTCAGTTACAGATGTGCTCTTACATCCACCATGAATTTTTAAACTTGTGATGTGATATCTGCCCCGTTATGTGCTAACAAAATCGCTGTCCTTCTAAAGGTATGATCTGCTATGATACCTATATCCATCATTATTGATTTTTATAACAACAAAAAGAAAACGAGAATTTTATTTTTGTGTGATAAAAAATCAAGAATGCACCAACCAGACTATGGGAAAAATACTGAGCCTATACCAAAAATTATTGCTAAATACCTGAAATTAACATTTTCAACATTTCAAAATTTTTGGCCCTCCTTATGGCAGCGTACTTTCTATATATCATCTTTATCTATAACGGTAAAGACGGACTTCTTGTTCCTTCTGGTGTTTGGAATGCTAATAACGAAAACATAACCTCCAATATATCATTCATCGAATATTCGCTACTTCTTCTCTATGGCAGATCCTGTAGATCCAAACGTTTTTCATCAATATAAATCATAACCTCCGTAATAACTTTAATCTGGAACCTCCGTAATAACTTGATTACATTTTCTTTTGATAATACCGAGGCTTTTTCAGCTTCGTGTTTTACACTATTTTTGAAACGGTACCTAATAAACTTATGTTGAGACTTCATGTTGATGTCTTTCTTCACCAGAAGCATTTTATTAATCATTGAATATGAGTTAGACCAAAGTGAAATGCTCTGATACTTATTTGCCTATAAATGAACATTATACCGAATAAATATCACAAGTAATGTAATAGCGGAGAGCGGTATTGGTTGTGCCATTTTTAAGTTATGAATTTTTGATCACTTAGGTATCTAAAGGCTAAGCAGATTTTTTAATAAAACAAAAATAACAAAAACAAGATACACGTAAATTAACCTACATTTATCAATTCATGTTAAGTGTAACAAACTTCCCCCATTTGGGGTTGGTTGATACACTTACTAATATATGACAAATAAAACTTAAATGTATTGCACTAAATAAAATGTTAAGTTTATAAATCATCATCCGATTCACAGTGCTGACATACAAAAAATGGGTTTTCACCATCAGCCGAACACGCCACATGTGCCCAATTATCACATTTACCCACTTTTCTTTAGGGCGCGAAAGTGAATATGGTTCTGAACAATATAAACAGTACGTCTCTTCTTCATCAGAACTAGATATGCTAATTCTTTTTTAGATTTGAGTTCCTATTCGTACCCTTACTTTTCGCATTTGTTCTAAAGAATTTTTATTTTCTGGTCTCAGTTTCCTTTATATTAGAGGTATTCGTCCACATAGTTGCCTTTCATCGTTTCCGTCCTTTCGGTTGTGGTTTTGCGCTCCTCAGCTTTTGGAGTCGGTCGTATATCGGAGGGGTAATAATATGTCTTATCAACAGGCCCTGGTACATTAGTTTTGTCAGTTGTAATTCTTCTTGGATAAACTCCTTTGTCCTTTAATGATTGGAGTATTTGAGAATCAATATCCTGTGGTGCCTTAATATTTGGAGGGGTGCGCTGTACTATATTACTTGTACCTTGTGACGAGGATGGCTCTGTTGTACGAGTATTAATGCCTTCCTCTTGAACATTTAATCAGAATCATTTTTTACTTTTCTGCGTTTTCAGGATCCTGAGCAGTTTCATTATTGGTTAAAAGCTGGATATTATGAGGTATTTCTCGGTCTGTTATGGTGGAAGGCATAAAATTATTATCGGAGAATATATTCCTATTGTAAAGGTAAATACCGGTAACCTTAAATCCCGACTGAATATTTGCCGGTATTACTGCCTTAGGTAAGGAATTTTGTAATATAAAAGGTATATAATATATATATGCTGATGGTTTTCGGGGTTACTGCGTATCCAAGCAGCACATTTTGAGTTATATTTTTAAACGGACCAAAAACAGTTCGGTCTAGGGGCTGTAATTTATGTGAACAATGGGGGGGGCTATAACTATGGGCTATGACCCCATTGCTCTTGCAGTAATTGATACCTTTCAGAGACAAGTGTGAATCGTGGTTGTCCATTCTCAGGAGAACTGGCTGTTCTTTAGTTCTTTAGAACTTTTCGTAAATTTTACAGTGCTACAAAAATGTAAAAAATCTGCTGCCGTCATCCACCCAGATGGATTTGCGGAACCTATACAGTATACACCCTGTTGCATCTCAACTTTGTTCTGTTTTGCATATCCATAGGCTAAAAGGCGGAGTTCGTCGACAGCCCCAGATATATTTTTGTTTGTTCAATTAAATACTCTGCTAAGTGATTTTCCAGTACATCAGAGAAAACTTGTCTATTACGTACGTAACCAACGTGTCGTGAGTGTTCAGGACCTAAAAATGAATTATTAAAAAACAAACTATGTACCACATAGTATATTTTACCATTTTTTGTTATTATTTTGCAATATCTTTGCATAGTAATCCGGTTAATATTGAAATCAGAAGCAACACTACGAATCCTTCTCTTGTTTTCTATTACTTCGGCGGTAGCTCTATCATATTAATTACCAGTGCAACTTTAAAATTTGTAGAAGAATTAGTTTAGAAGGTATAAATACTTACATTCAAAATTTAAATTTTACTTTTGGCTTGAAAAACACTTGTCTGCGTAACTTGGATACAGTTCACCCGATTACAACTAAACCACAAATGAACATGGCTGCTTATTAGCCGGTAGCAACAGCATGTGTTCTAATGGTAGGTCTGAATGTAGGTCTGTAGAAAAATTTATTGTCACAACCTGCCCCTGTCACAACTAACCCCGCCTTCCCCTAAATTTAAAATAACAAACGGTTTCATTAAATAGGCCAGTAAGACCAATCGGAAATACTATTTACGGTTTCTTTCACCACGCAAGTTTCCAAAATAATTAAACTCTACTTCATACCGTTCTCTTGATTTCTCTGGAAACAAGCCCAATTAAGCTTCGTCTGCTGCAACTAATGTCTTCCCTGGAACTACGGCCAAAATCTTCCAAATTTACGATATCTGTTATAGTTCCGGTCATGTTGGATAATATACCTAATCACAATTTTATTCGTTTGACTGATATTGTCAAACAATAAATATAGATATTGCTGGATAACCAAACGTTAAGTATCATGCCAATTGTATTGTTAATTAACAATTTTTACTAGAGACAAGCTGTGTTTAATAAAGTTAATTTTAATTGCATGCTTAAGATTGGAAAAAGTTATTGGTGCGCAAATCACGATATTACATACACGAAACAAGTTACATACAGAACACAACATTCACTGAAAAGCAAGAATTAAATATTTAAAAAAACGACTTCAAAAAAATCTATTCTAAAAAACTGCACTAAAAAGTAATAAATAATTACGTTATTAATTTTACTTAGAATACAATCAATTCGTTAGGCAAAAAATATACAATTATTGTTGTTTTTGGAGTCGGTGCCAGCCAAGGTTAACTAATGTGTTCACTTACAATTGAATACAACTGCCTAAAGCGACACCACAATTACAAGTAAACCTAAATTAACTTCTAGTCGAATCGCTACTTCGTTATACGTTTGTAAACCTTGGCTAGCACCGGCTCCAAAAATAACAATAATTGTATATTATTGGACTGTATTCTAAGTAAGAATTAATAACGTATTTTTTTTTCTTTTTAGTGCAGTTTTTTAGAATATAGTTTTTTATTGAGATTGAGGTCGGTTTTGTTTTTTCTTAAATATATTAAAATATTATATAGTTGTATTTAAAATTTTTATTTTGGTTAAAACCTCGCTTAACGTAGCAAATTTACAGCCCGGGCCCTATAAAATCCAACAGGCCGCAGGTGTAATCTTTTTGTTTCAACCCTCTACATGTAGATAACTATTAAATGATACGGTGATATATTTATCATTCGCCTAAAATGTAAAATACAATTATCATTCGCAGAAAATATCAACCATATCGTTATGTTTAAAAATAATGAGAGATTGTTTAAATATTAAATACATTGTAGCCATATTAAGGATAGCCTAGAAAATAATGCCACAAGAGACCTTCTGTAAATACTACTAAAATGTATACTTATTAAAATATTATTTATGTTCGAATAATTGTGTCACGTACCTACAGGTAAAGTGTGACCCATTCCATTGTTTCCTTTTGGGATTTTTCTGTAAACAAACTTATTGGTTTTCGCGCAAATCAAATGGGATCGAGATGCGAGAAAAGTTTCAAACTATACAATGGACCCACTTTTCTATTCATCGTATTTAAATGTGTTTTAGGATTTTAATAGTGGTGGCAAAGAACTTTCAACAATCTTTAAAAGGTTTCCCTCTCGCAGAGAAATAGATCTCCCAAAGTATATTTACCACTTACTCGAATATTGTCGAGTATTGGAGGGCACGGTAAACATATAACTAGAATTGAATCGCTTCAGATACATTTACAGGTTTTGCGACATCTGGTTGTGTGGCAGAACAATATGGTGTTTTAAAGGAGCCACTTTTTTATTATATAATGCTAAGTCAGGTTATTCACTTTCCACATTATATAAATAGCATATTTTTTTCGCAAGATTATTTCTAATTAGGCCAGTGTAATTGGGTTTTGCCATGGATTAAATTTTTAACAAGCTGAAAATTTCTGGAAATGTCCAGAACTTTATTAATATATGAAAGTTCGTGAAAAGTCCGAGTTGGAGAAAAGCCACCATCGTGAAACAACCGCGCCTCTTGAATTTTTCAGGTTTAGATTGTATCTTTTTACCTGGTTAACCTGGGTTCGTAAGGATGCATTATATGAGTTATGGGCATTTCTACAGCAATTTTATTTGATTTATTATCTCAAATATAAAAAAAAGAAGTTAAATTGCTATCTTAAGACCCTTTATTACATATTTTCTCAATATATATATATATATATATATATATATATATATATATATATATATATATATATATATATATATATATATATATATATATATATATATATATATATATATATATATATATATATATATATATATATATATATATATATATATATATATATATATATATTGGTCTATTTGCTTATTTCTCTATGTAATGAAATGCTACAAACCCAAGATTACTTTTCACAAAACAAATATCAATAGCAAATAATTTCAAAGCTAATATATATATATATATATATATATATATATATATATATATATATATATATATATATATATATATATATATATATATATATATATATATATATGTATATATAATTTGTTATATATATTTTGTGTAAAGTAATCTTGGGTTTGTAGCATTTCATTACATATAGAGAAATAAACAAAAAAACAAACCCAAGATTACTTTTCACAAAACAAATATGAATAGCAAAGAACTTCAAAGCTAATATGACCAGCGCAATAATCACACATTCAAGTTGGAGCCACTATGTTGATAAGCGCGGTTACGCTCGAAACCGGATCGGCAGTTGCAGGAGATTATCTTCTTGTAAGGGACTGAAATTATGCGTCCATTTTTGGCCTCCCAGTCCTACAGCATCGCAGGAAAATTGTTTTATTTACAGGCTTGTACCGGAAATAAGAAAAATTGGATTTAATTACAGAGTACGTTTGGTAAATTAGAATTTGTCAAATAGAGCCACTACAAATCGCACTGACTCCTGCCTGGTGATAGACTCCTGCCGGGTGATGAATGTCTGATTGGCAACCATATGATGAAATAAGAAAAGGCTCCCCTGTCGCAGAAATTTCTTCACGCGAGGCATCAGGCTTATTGAAGACAGCATCTTTATCTCGCATTTGTGCGCAATTCAGTTGCAGAATGGTAGAAAATAAGGGATGGAGCAAATGTCTAACATTTATTCATTAAGATTCACATGTTCTGGAAGTTTAGGCAGCTCTTGATACAATGAGCGTGTCGGCGTGATCTTCTGCTTGTATAACCTAGATTCATTGGTGGCTTGATGGCTTGATAAGAGAACGATGAAGTGTTTCTTATTGTTCTCGTTAGGTAGAAATAATCCTTGTGGTACTGTGGTTTGTGTGGAGTCTTCCGTCACTGCACCCGTCGCCATCTTCAGCATCCCTGATTCTCTCATTGCTATAGCCGTCGAAGACCACGGTGTTCTTCATGCTAAAGTATTTTTTATGTACTTGATGTACTGCTGACAAATCTGGGTGAAAGTGGCCGTGCACATCCAAATAAGTCGATGAAGAAGGAAACGTCCGTCGACCGTGAACACAGTATTCGAATGCTAGGATAGCTATGATGATTAGCTATGACGACGAAAATCTGAAAAATGTAAGATGGCAGCGGTTCTTTCACGCTGGTGGCTTTTCCCCAATAGTAATATTGGAGACTTTCAGATATGAACATTTCTAGAAATTTTCAGCTAGTAGCCGTTTTTCAAATATATATGAAATGTTCGGAAAGGCGGTTTTCAAAATGAACATTAGTATGTTCTCGGGTTGAACAGCGTCTAAGGTTTGTTAAATGTCGATGTTTCGGCAGCTCCTTTGGGGCTATTTTCAAGAGTCACGGAGTGTTATTTTATTAAAAAGATCGACACTGGGACCTCAATCTGCCTACTCCCCAGGTCTACTCTAAGGATCACTCATCTCTAAGATAGAATTGAAAGGAAAAGCTTCGACACTGGTGCTTCAAGTAGGCAGATTGAGACCTTAGAGAGAGATTAACACCTGTATGAAATGTTCGAAAAGGCGGTTTTCAAAATGAACATTAGTAAGCTCTCGGGTTGAACAGCGTCTGAGGTTTGTTAAATGTCGATGTTTCGGCAGCTCCTTTGGCGCCATTTTCAAGAGTCACGGAGTGTTATTTTATTAAAAGGTGGGATTCAGTACATAGCAGCATATGCTATGTACTGAATGTATGTACTGAATGTATGTACGTACTGAATATATGCCATGTTTAATTTTTTGTGCAATAGTGTCCCAATTCAAAGTGAAAGCCATAATATTTATACAAGAGAGGCATATTCTGGTAAAAAAAATATGCTTTACATTGTCTGTAATACTGGGATCTTGTATTAAAGGATAATTTTATTAAAGAAAGGGATTAAAATAATATTAGAATGCAATAAGAACATCTATAATATAAAGTTAATGCTTTTATGTTTCGTAAACAAAATTGTTAGTATCTATCTTACTTAGTACATAAAATAATAGTACATAAATTTCAAAATTGCTTTGGCTGGCTCCCAACACATAGTTTATATTAATATTCTATTATAGTAGGTGATGAAGATATCATTGTATTTACCTTCGGTTGCTTCCTCGTGCATAATCCTGGATTCCTCTATATTGGACGCCACATTAGCAAGATATGGCTAGATATTGTATATTATTATTAGATACATTATAAAATGTTATTTAGTAACTCAGGGTAACAAGAATACTTAGTTTCACGCTATCTCTTGGCATAAGATTCGCTCTTATCGATTGGATTAGTTCCCACAGGATTTCCAATCTCGCAAGCACTAGTCCGTCCCAAGTTCCTCAGCCTCAATTTTTATCTATTTGTTTCCGATTTCCCGCTTCCTAAAATGCAATGATATTCATCGGTCGAGGCTGCTGGAATATCCGAATAAGATTTTTCATGAAGTAACTTCGTTGGAAAATGAATTTTTCAATAATATACGAGTACGAGTATACATACATATTTTGTGGTCTATAAAAATGAGAGGCATATATCTACACAGAAAGGAATAATTTAAATCTAATTTTTATAAGGTGATAACAAGAAATTGTCTTAAATTATCTAACTTGTTTTATAATAATACCTAATTATTGAAGATATATTTAGTAATTAAGACAGAAAGATTACATAATATGCAGACGCATTAACATCTTTATTGGTTACAAAGCGACAATAAACAATAAAAATGTGTTTCCGAAGGTGAACAAAGGCTTCGCTCCATTTGTTTATCTACCCTTGATCCATCAATGTAATCATTATTTATAAGTATATCCGTAGGCCTAGGTGTGCTCCCCAGTCAATCGATAGCAACGCCCCTGTCTGAAAATAGAGGGGAATATAGAATAAATAAATCGTTTTATATACTTTCTATTTTCAGATGTCAATAAATATATGAAATATTTAACTATCCGCAACTAGAACTAAATAAGTATTTTGGTGTGATAACTAGTAACCTTGCATAAAATATTGCTGACATAATATGGAGAATCAAGCAATCAATTATTTTAATCTCCGGCTATTTGCAAATAAAATATTTCCTACAAGCCCGTGTTGAAATTATAATTTTGAATCATACATTTGTTTATTTACTACAATATATCCAAGGTGACCTTATTAGAGGGTAAAGCAAAAATCAATATACAGTCATAAAATATATACATCGACTGGAATTAAAATAGTTTCTTTTATTAAAAATTTGTAAATGTTAGCATAAAAATATATCAAGTTCTTCGTACATTTAATATTATCTTGGAAGAGTAGATTAAATTAATGTTGAACAGGGCAAGTACAAAATCGTATTGGATCTGGGAATTAATTTTTATACTTCTATAGGGAAGATGAATCATGTCATTTAACACATTTTGTAAGAAAACAACGAAATTTACTGTTCTTGGCACTTGAATAAGGGGCTGTATTCAAGTCTGCCCTTCAATTTATAATGCAGGAAATAATATCGAGTGAAATTATCAAATGTGTAACATTATATAGAATACTCTTCGCTGAGTCGGCTATTTAATATAAAAAAAATAAGTATCCAGCAGTCGTTGGATGTTTTTTTTATAAAACAGAATCAATGTGCGGAACTCATGGATTATAAATCCTTAATGAGCTATAGGGACGATGACTATGCTTTAGGGACGATGACATATTTTATTCACATCTGAATAAAGGATCGATTTCGGCAAAAAAATATAGCTGGAATTAAATAGCCTACGAAAGTAAGTACGACAAAACAAATATCAAAATTATCCGCCTAAATTTGAGTTCTTATGAGTAATACCGAATATTCGGGATAATACCGAATAAGTTCGGGAATTTTGGCTCAAATCATCAGGCTCCAAATATAAGCTAATGGTATTAGATAAAATAATTTCATGAATAGAATAACTTAAAATTTAATTAGGGACAAAAATTTCTATTTCATTTCCTATTATTTCTTCTTCACACGTATTGCCAAATCGAGACATGCCGATATTTTGACTTATAAATAACAATTATGACATTTAACGATTTGTTATGTTCACTTTTAGTAATTAACAATTTGAGAATCCGAAATTTATTGTAGGTATATTCGACGGATAAATTAATTTTAAGCAGAGTCCCTTTTAGCATGTTTTTTTAGAAATTCAGATCGTCATATTACTTTCATTAGTCGCTTAAATTCATCAATATTGCCACAGCGCATTTAATGATTCTTTGTCATAGATTTACCACAAATATCTTAGTGCATATCTGTGTCGCTTTATTGTTTTGTGAGCTGAACATTGGCAGTTGCAGTTATGTGACGCTAGCCTAGGTCGGATATCTATGGTCTAATTTCCTGGAGCGTTGGCCTCGTCGCTTTCTTTTTAGCTGGGCGCGTGAATGGCATACTAGCGTTGCAATGTGTTAAAAGTTTAAGTGATTTTCTTAGTTAAATAACGTATTATGTACGTTCCGATAGATTGGGATAATTCAAGGAAATCATTGTTCATGTATTGAGATTTTGGATGAATCTACACATACCATATTAGTGGGATCAAATAACTTGTATAAAAATACATTGAAGTAAGACATTTTGTTTTCTTGAAAAGGCGTGTTCATATTTTATTTTGCCAACTTTGTGTTCTCTAGAGCCTGCATGCGTTGAATCCCTAGAGTTGATTGAGGGACACAGCTTAGCTATATATATTTTCGAAGCCGTTTTTCAACTACTTAGTAAGTTTTACCGGATATATATCCATGTAACCTAACTTTTTTTTACTTCTAACGAGACCAGCTTATCAGTCTGTGTTGCAGGGCCTTTTGTCTTTTGACGAGTGTAAATCACACTACCTTTTACACCATCTTTTTTTGAAGCCATCTTTTTTTAACCACCTTTGGAACCACCTTTAGGACCATCAAAAAAGTCTATCGACCCCTGTACTGACGTAGACTTGCAGGAGAGATCCACCTTACTGGAAGACTAGTTGCATGTCACAGATAAGCCTAGTTTTAAGTATAGTTTGAAATGGGACATACCCTGTGAGATTGACATGATATTGCTAGTGTATACGCTCAAGAACATAAAATTCTTACGAGCCCTCAGCTAACGTTTGACAAAGCGTCTATAGGTATTCACCTGGTTACTCCCGCTGTTTATTAATAGCAAAATTTCCGAGACACCCGAGACGCCTTCAACGCCATACAGAAGCTATTTATTGAACGATTTTTATGAAAATTTGTTATGTTATGCTGCATAGCCATCTTAATGTGGTTTAAGAATTTCAGAACTGTACGAGACGTTATTATTGACACATATTTTTTTAATATTTTTTAGTGGCATTTATAGTTGTATTTTGCTCAAAAACAATTTAAAAAAAAGGTCCTTCCTATGCCCAAATAATATTTTTATGTCAAATCTTACGTCGTTCCAACATTTTAGCAATAACGCGGCATCCTGACAGACGAATATTTTGGAAGTTGTTTAAAATTCGAAGACGACCACAATGGTTACAAAATTTTTGCTGTCCGATGAAAATTGGCGATTTTAGTTTTTCCTGATCAAATTAATGCAATATACCCTCCGACGCCGACGTTCACCACAAAGAATATAATAATTGCTGATAGGGCAATATAATATAACAAACATTTAATCGCTCTTTTATTCTGCAGAATTAAAAAAAATTTAATGGGTGTCCTGTCTATTGGAGTCAACGTCTTTTAAGGCGCTACTGTGTACATGTGCGCAAAAATGATTTCATAATGTTCGTCTTTAATGGCGAAGGAGCTGGGATAGAATCTTATTGCTACTTCTTCACGATTACTTAAAATAATTTAAAATTATTTGCAATACATCAAACTAAGTTCAATAATGTTATAAAACTATATAATAATGAACATTCAAAGTATTTAAAAAAACTGTAAAAATAAAGGGATCAATATTTTAAAAGTTAAGTAGGTCACGTTTTTTTGAATATGTATATGTATCTACTATCTACTATTTACTATCTACTATCTACTATCTATACTATCTACTATCGACTATCTATTATCTACTATCTACTATCTTAAAATATAGGCCTGACTTTGAAAGCCCATATCTAAAAAAAGAACCAACAAATTTTAATTGCACAAACTACACGCTGTAAGAAAATTATTTCTATATAATCCCATATAAATTTATAACTTTCCAACCACCACCCGTTAATTTAATAGCTTAAATTTATGTTTGGAATACACTCATTTTTAGCATTTTAGAAATGACCGCGTTTCAATACGAATTATAAAAAAGTATTGATCCGTAATAAAAGATTTTTATGAACATGATAAGCGCAGCTTTATAGCTTTATATATAGTTTCCTTAAAGTTTTGTAATATTTAATCAATTTGGAAAAAAGTTATAAAAAGTATTGTTTCACTTGCAATTCGCTCGTTTAAAAAATTCTTTTTAACCTTTCATATCGGACGTTATAAAAAACCACATCATAGAATTGCTTAAAAAAGTAATAATAATAAATAGGGTCTTAATAATTGTGTTACGAGAGAGAATACGAAGCTCAAGCTAGCGGTAGGTAGATGTGCGAGGTGGAGAATATCGGCGGCGGCGATTACCATGACTGCGAAGCGGCATTAGAAATTACATTAGAAATTACATACATGATAGGTATTATTATTATTGTAAAGTGTAAGTGCTGGTGAAACTTCAATTCGAAATTTTGAGGGGTGATTTGCGGTGAGGCACTTACGATTTCAAATATTTGCGATTTTGTGTTCAATTCGCGAATTAACAACGATAACGAAAATCGCAAATAACGAAATTCAAAAGTTGAAAATTGTGCACGAATAACCAAGTATAATATACAGTGTGGAATTTTTGAGATTTGTTCACATCAATAGTTAATTTTAATTGTTAATTAATCTTTAAAATGCCACATTTTACTGGTTCCAGCTACTTTACGAGTCTATTTTTGAATTTATTACACAAAAGCTATAAAATGATTTACAAATATATATAGTAGGTATATGGATATATAGTATGCCGGTGTAAACAACTTGTTTAAAATCAGCGAAAAACTTTTAGGCTATATTGTTTTGATCGTGATAACAGCGTTGTTGGATGTCTGCAACTTTGTTTTAATTTAATGAACAACTGAATTATTTATCTCTAAATATCTTCTCTTATAAAAAAAATCTGAAAAACAACAAAAGTTGTTTTTGCGGATTTACGTTTCCATCGCATAGTGATTAAAACAAAAATATGATTATTATTGAAATAACAAAAATACTTCCTAGTCAATGTAAACACGTGAATAGGTAAATAACACGTAAGACATGTATCTAACTATAAAATGAATAATATGCTGCCAAAGCATCTTATTAATGTCTTATCTTATTCTTTGCAAGTGGAGGTGGTGAATATTATAGTAGTGGAACGAAATTCGCGAATACAATGTAAATCTTTTCAGAATATTGATGGAATAAATGACGCGCCATTCAATACGCGTTTTTTTTAAAACTTTGGTCATAATTTTGCTGGAATTTTGTCATAGCATGTATAATTGTACATATCTCCAAATTTTTAAGAATAGAAAAAATTGTAGCTGTACGGGAAAAAGTAAGTATACATTATTATTGAAATCGCTTCTAATATTTGCAGTTTACAATAATATTTCAATTTCTGAATCGGCTAGAATGACTAAATCATCGGTATATAGTAATATTAATAATATAAGGTCATATTAGATGTCAGTGTGGCCGTGACCACCTTTTTCTTTGATATAAGTTTTTATATCAGCTAAAGAAAATGCGAAAAGTAAGGGACTGAGTGACCAACCTGCACTGCGCCACAAGATACATAGTATTTTCTCTCGTATTTTCTAATAGCGATTTCAATTTGTATAGTTGAGTGATTATGTATATTTCTGATTAAACTTACTATTTTCGAGATAATTTGCCTATATTGTATAATTAGTGCCAGAGCAGAGAATGGTTCATTGAGTCAAAGGCTATTTTAAAATCAATAAAAGCAACACATAACTTTCTTCTTCGTAGCCCTACATGGGAATATATTACTGAACTTAACACATATACCTTTTCGTTGCAACTTCTTTGTTTGCGGCAACCGGACTGACTTTAAGGTAAAATATTATAGGATTCGGTCCACAATGTAATACGTTCAAATAACATTTTGCGGGGCAGGTTACCAAGGCGATACCTCTGTAGTTACTAGGCTCGTCTAGTGACCATTTTTTATGTACCATATTCATTATAATGTCTGACCAATCAGACTGAATAATATTTTTGTCCAGAATATCGTTAAAGAGATTGCACATGTAAAGTTTCCAGTTATTGTTTTAATTTTAAAAATTCATAATTTTTCCCATTATTTCCTGTATATTTACCTTTTTTACACTTGAATAGTGCAAACATAAGTTCGTCATAGATAATCGGACAATCCAACAAAGGGTGCATAATATCGAAAAAGAAAGTATGATCTATGCGTGGGGAAAAATAGTATTATATAGAAGTACTCCCAGCAATCAGTATTAATAGTGTATGTACAAGGAAATCGATTACAACGTTTAATTGCTTAGTTACCAGAATTCATTGTGGTCTTTGGAGGAATTTAAATTTTACATACAAGATTTTTCATATTGCTTTTTCTTATTGCTTATAGTTTGTTTAGATATATTGTCGTTTACAAGATTTTTAAGTTATTTTTAAGGCAGGTTTTTAAGTTATTCACATGAGCTAAATCAATAATACTGGCACCTAAACTGCTAAGATATGTAAATTGTCCAACAATATCTAGTGACGATCTATCATTTAGTAAACTGAAAGAATTCTCGTCCATAAATTCTAATCAACTGCGCCATATCTTGTTGATCACTAAGTATTTACTTATTCTATTTGTAGGTATATAAATTCCTGTCAGCTGCAAACTCATCTGATTATCTATCTCCTAGATTATCCACTCAACAATCGAAATCGCCACCAATTATAATAAGATATCCCAGAATAATAATTTTTATTTGAATTATTGAAATCGCTAGATAATTATTATAAAAACAAATTAACATTATTTGATAATAATGTAAATAGCATAAAAGCGTTCATGTTTGATCTTTTATTGATTTAATGACGTCGATAGTTGAATTATATTTAATAATATCCTTCTATATACAATTGTTCACCCAATAGTTCTAATTGAGTTCCTCGCAAATATTTTTATATCTCATTCTTTTGCTTCATTTAGAAAATAATTCAGTACGTATTATTACCGCTCACATTATCGTCATGTGTAGCTATATATTGACATATCTGTTTAATAATTACTGTGCATTTCATTTGCAATAAACCAAATAATGAAATCTCATTTCACCTAAATAATGAAACATTATTAAAATTATTGTTAAATATGTGTGCATTTGGCGCCATATAACACCAATCGTATTAGCTTGATGATTATTATCCAAATAAGTGAAATAATTACAACAATATAATTGAAATTTAACACGAATTTTATATAATTTGGTTCCTGAATAATTTATAACATATTAATTATTACGTATTTATAACATACTAAAATTATTAACTCAGAGACACGTAACAATATGTGGGTTTTTTATTAATATAGCTTACAAAAACTCCAAAATGGCCGTAGAGTCGTGAACAAAAAAAAAACTAATCTTATAATAAATTTTTGCTAAAAGTTTTGTACATCTAACTTTAATGTTTGTGACATTGTTAGTTAGTTGTCAAATATGATTCAAATAGAGACAGATTTACGGTAGAAAAAACGGTCCTATTTATTTTTGCTCACCACAGCATATATAAAAAATATTTATACATTTTAACAACAAATATTTTATAAAAGCACTGTAAAAAATTGAGAACATTTGGTCCCTCTATTTTAGAGATTTGAGCTTTCACAATCAGGGCTCTATACTATGAGCCAACAATTACTACGCTAATGAGAATAACATTTAAAATAATTAACGAGATAATAATATACTATGGCATACCCATTGTTGCCAAAAACATTTGCACATTTTCTAGACATGAAGTTGATTTGCTTGTAAGTAGGCATAGACAGACCAGTCGAAAATTATTATTTTCATTGTTACACATAGTTGTAGGTGGATGTCTTGAATCGTGCTGAAAAATTATCCGTTAAGTAATTTAGAATGCAGCAAAAGGAAGCATGAAATTTTAAATAATATATACGCACGAATCTATGTATTATAATCATCGCTAAAGTGGATAGGACCCAGTGCCTTAGAGGAAAAGGTCTCAGAACAACACTACTCTTACTAAATTTATTGTAAACACTACATACATGGAACTAAATTACTGGTTTGCAGGTTTTCTAACTCGTGTTATCCTATATGAATTAAAAATATTGAGTTTTATCACTAAAAAGAAATTTCCCTCCCAAAATCCTAAGTATGTACAATAAAGTAACTATGACAATACTATGCTGTAGCCTTGCTTTTGATCCGTGGGAGATCTTCGTTTAGATAGTTAAAGGAAATCCCATGTCACCTATTAAGTCGTGCAGTAGCTATTTATAACGTTAATAGTTGTAAATGCTATCCTTGTCGATCCACTAATGTAATCATTTTATTGATGAGTATATCCATAAACCTAGATATGCTTCCCCAGTCAATTGATAGCAATGAAAATAAAGATCAATAATAGTTAGAGTAATTATTTTATCTTTCTTCATGTATTTAATCAAATATATAACATATTAAAATTAATAATAAGCATATTTAAACATTTTCTTTTATATTTCATCTTTTAAAAATCTATAATCTCTCCTAATAATCTGTATGTTAAAGTGCATTTTAATTTCTTATAAAATATAATGACTTGGATGAATTTAAAATATATTTATCAGGAATAAAACATAAATTTAACTGTATTGTTCTATCAGAAACTCTGCAATTATCTACCTTTCAGCAGAATTTGTTATTCTCTATAATAGTGGAAAGTTCAATAGAACTGATGGAGTAGTAGTTTATGTTCGGAAAGGTTACTATTATAATTATACAATAGAAAAAATGCATGATTTCGATACCTTTAAAATAGATATAAAAGTAAATAATAACAAAACTATAATAATTTCAGCATTATACAGATCTCCTTCAAGTAATGAAATTGAGTTTATTTATGAACTAAAAATATATTTAACATCCAATTCTACTCTTAACTCAGATTTTCACATCTTTATTGGAGACATTAACATAGACATACTCAAAGAAAATGAAGTGGTATCCGAATACTTAAACACTATATTAATTTAACTTTCAATCTTTCGTTAATAGCGTAATACCTAGAAGTCAAAGTGGTCTTGACCACATTTTTATAAAAAGCAAACACGAAACTGATATACTCTCATCTATAATAAAAACAAACATTACCGATCATTATATAACAACTGCCAAAATACCAATAGCTTTTACAAATTTAGGGAACGAAAAATATAAATACAAACAATATATCAATTACTCTGATTTGAGAAATGAGTTACATAATTATGACAGCCGTACGTACTACAGCATTGAATCAGAGACAGCCGATTTAATTGTTGAGCTGTTGAAAGAAAAAATTGCTGCCAATTCAAAATTTGTAAAGATTCATTATAAATATATAAAAAGAAAAACATGGATTATTGTAGGACTCGTTAATTCAATTCATGAAAAAGATACATTATGTAAAATACATAAAAAATATACAAATAATAATATTTTGAGAGGAAAAGTATACTTCATATGGAAATGTTCTGAAAAAAATTAATAAGAACTAGGCAAAATGAATACGTTCACGAATGTGTTGAAAAAAATAAATATAACAACAAAAATTTATGGAATTTAATTAATCAAATGAAGAAAACAAAAATGATACTAACATAAAGCACATAAAAACTCTAATAACGAAATACTAACAGATTCTGGAGAAAAATCAAATTTATTTAATACTCACTACATATCTGTCGGAACAAACTTAGCTGATCGTATTACAACAACTCTGCACCCACCTGTTCAACAAAACTCTATACCATTTTCTTGTTTTCTTCAACCTACCAAAAAAACCGAAATAGTAAACCAAATCTTATCTCTGAAGAATAATAAAGCCCCAGGACTTGACGGAATAAAATCTGAAACACTCAAGCAAATAAGAAACGAGATAGCAGAACCTCTTCAACTCTTAACAAATAAAATTATAACCACAGGACATTTCCCATTTATCCTTAAAATAGGGGTAATTCATGCACTTTTTGAGAAAGGTGACAAACAAATTATAATGAACTATAGGCCCATAAGCATAATCTCTAATATAACCAAAATTATAGAGAAAATTCTAAAATTCGTATTGTCGCTTATCAGGAAAAAAATAATTTATTATCAGAAAATCAATTCGGTTTTCGTGAAGGAAAATCAACAGAAGAAGTAATTAACTTATTAACTATAAAAGATTATAAAAGTTTTGGTAAATCCAAACCACCATTATGTGTATTCTTGGGTCTCGCAAAAGCTTTTGATACAGTTAACCATGAACAGCTACTTCTGTTCTGCAAGATTTGGGATTTAGAGGAAATATGCACAGCTTACTAAAAAGTTATCTATCCATCCGTAAACAATATGTGAAAATCAGGTAATAGATTAGTAATTAAATGTAGACTTCCTCAAGGTACCGTCCTGGGACCCATATTATTTTTAGTTTATATAAACTCAATCCTTACTTTTAAAAGTACAGGGACATTATCTAGTTTTGCAGATGATACAATTATTTATTAAGAAGAGGTCAAATTTAAATACTTATTATTTAAATAATCTGAGCCTTCCATACACCTTTAAAAGTTTTATATTACTCACTCATTTAATCGAGACTCACATTTGGTATACTGGCATGAGGTGCTACAACAGATAACCACCTTATTAATCTAGATATAATTCTAAACAATTTTTTTAATTTATTTTATATAAACCAATGAGATATTCTTCTAACTAAATTTTTACGGAAGCGGCAGTACTAGATATACGTCAGCGTTACCTTCATAAAAACGTTTTATGAAAACAAAACAAAAATTACCCTTCATTAAGCATAACTACGAAACTAAACAAAAAGCGAAAAATAACTTAGAAACACAAATATCAAAAAAAAAGGATTGGTCAGAGAAATCATATATTTTTAGGAAATAGATTTTATAACATGCTTTCAACCAATATCAGAGATGCTGGAACAATACACTCATTTAGCAAAGAAACAAAAATATATTTACTTTCTTGTGAAAGAAATTATATTAGACACTTCTTTTAATTAAACCATTTTCTTAAATTTCATAAAAGAAAATGTACACACATGTTTTTCGGAATATAAGTATATATTTTATTATATGTTGGCTTATATATAAGTATGTGTGAGTCAATAGAAACACGAATTGTGTTTTCATTCGCGTGTAGGCATGTATATTCATGTATAGGTACCTATGTATATGAATCATTCCATCAACGCACAGGTTAGCTTTAGTGGATTACCGTTTATTCATATCGTAGTTGTTATAGATCAGATAATAACTGATCTGATTATAGTAATTAATATACATGTATTATTTATTTATATTTAATTTATATAATTTTACTAATCTATATTAAAAATAGAAAGTACATATATTACTTTCTATTTTTATATCTATTTATTACAAAATATTTACGTGAATAAACTATATTATTATTATTATATATATTGTAGAAGTAACTTTTTCCGTCATCGATTGTTAAATAGTTATTTACATATCAAGGGCGTAAAGAGTTTCTTGAGACCGCGCATGGAATGTTGCAGTCCCGAGCGTAGCGAGGGCTGAAACCGTACTACGGTCTCAAACAACAATTTCCGCCAGATATTTACCATTTTTCTGCACAGGCTATTGAATACATAACTGACATAAGTAAACAAAAGTATTGTCAAAATATCAACTAATTCTGACAAATGTCTAGTACTTATTATACATCGATCCACGTCCTTATAGACCAATATGTAGTAACGCCTCTGGTGTTACATACGCCACTGACCAATCAAAAACCATTCTCTCACACTCGATCCGTTTTGAATCTACCTGACCACCTTGCGGGAAACGTCCTGTACAAAAGTTGTAGACAATGAAAAATACAAATATTTCATATGTGGTATTTTTGTCGGTTTTTTATTTTTTTTCTCGTAAAAATAATTCAATTAACATGACATTTTGTAAAAGTATACTATTTTTTGCACTGAAAAACGTGTTTTTTTTAATCGAGGAAACAAGTAGTTTCTGATATTCACATTTTTCGTAAAAAAAGAGGAAAATCTGCTCAGGAAAACTTTATTGGAGCTTTTTTTCTTTTCAGATATTCTACCCAGGCTCATTTTATCCGTTGAAATAACTAATTACTTTAAAGCGGTCTATATATGTTGATGATGATTAATTTACCACGAAACCGCTTAAAATTGAAAAAAACCAAAGTAATGACATTTCTGATCAAGAATTTTTTAATATTATATATTATTTTGCATTTTTTTTACATTTTATGCTAACAGTGGAGTTATTTTCAACGATAGAATTTACTTTAATTTAAACTAAAGTTTAAAAACCTTAACTAAATCCTCCGGCTGGTCCTTACCTGTTAACAAGTTTTTAGCAATCAAAATCCGCTTTGGCACAAGCCTAGTTGTACAATAGTCAACAATTTACTAGATGTATATTTATGCCTGTATATGTGTAATAATCTTTTACATACCCAGGATTTTTAAAAAATAAATAACAGCGAATATCTTTTTACCGTATAATTTATTTCTACTTAGTATTACTTCTCCTTTAAAACTACCAAACATTATTTTTAGTCGAGTAGGAAAGAAATAGAATAAATAAAGAGATAACAAATGATGTAATTTATTTGCTGTTCCAGTAGAGATTTTGCAGACAAGCGTTTTATAAATGATTTACTATATTTTGTATAATCAAAAAGGCTTACCTACCTTATAAAGTTCCTCGTGATTATGTGTGTGATGTAGCCACAAGGGAGGAAGAAAAAAGCCGCTGCGCTGAATTAACGGTCCATTCATCACGAGACCCTTTAGAATTCATATGACATGACCTGTAATTGGCGTGGTTAAAAGTTTTTGTTGAAAAAACATGACCGTTTTCCTCTGATTATACCTACACGAATTTTTTTGGTACCAGGTTTCATATCTCTACTAGCAGTTAGTGCTATTTATGTGATGTGACCTAATTTTGTTTCCAGAGATACTTAACCTACGTAGAAACTTGGAAACGTGTACTATCTACATTCAGCTAAACTAGTGCATTATAACACATACAGTTAATAGTAATATATTTATATTTGTCAGCAGTAGGGAATCACTTAGTGATTCTAAGCCTACTCATGTTTCAGACAGTAAATTGCGACGAAATTTTTATGTTTACAAAAATATAATATATAGATATAGATATAATATATAGATAGAAGTATTTATTTGTGGAAGTTAAATTATTATTACTGATAAGTGGAGATTCACTTGTTTTAGCGTAACGTAACTTCTTTTAGTTATATTTTAGCGTGTACGATGACTACATCGTACACGGTATGAGCATATCATACGTATAGATACGCATACGCTAAGCATCACACTAATACATAAACATCTTACTAATGGGTATGTTTTTTTTGGTTTCGAATTCTATTCCCTTATCTCCAACCTTGATTCAATTTCCACATATTTTTCTAGTTCAGTATTATAAGGTGCAGAAGTAGTGATTTGCTAAGAAGATTTTCTTCCTCGAATAGATGTCTTAGCAGATGAAATGTAGATTTAAAATTTCATGTTTGATGTTTCATCAAACATGAAATTTGAAAATGTGATATTATTTGGTCCGTGCCCTGGCCCATATTGTGACCTACAATAATTATCCCATAATAGTCAATAAGTTATAAATGAATATGTTATAAATATATATTAGCTTTTAAGTTCTTTGCTATTCATCCTTGTTTTGGGAAGAGAGATCTTGGGTTTATAGCAATCCATTACATAGATAAATAAGCAAATAGATGAATAATACGGAGGACATCCTAACCAGTTATATATCTGGAGATATATACGGAAACGAACCACTTAGAATTTGAACAAGTTCTTTCACCTTCATTGAGGATCTTCAGAGTGGTCTACGATCTGTTTCATTGATCATTTATACTTGAATTGAAAATATTAATACCTCATCCCATTCAGTGACATTTTGTGACATTAGTTTTTAAGGAAATGAAATTCGCAGAAATCACAGACTTATTCTACTATTTATATTTGTTATATTTGAACATATTATATATAAAAGCATTAGGCATACAGTTATCCAGAATATGTTAAACTTTAAAATGCATAAAATCTTGTAGAATCTATTAAAACAACTACTTTTCCTAGCTAGAACAAATATTTAATTGCATACACAATAAAATTCTGAAGCATTTAAAGAGGTATTTCTAAGTAAGGTAAAAGGAATTTCTGTAGTGATACAGAAATTGCTTGCTTAGCCAAAACTAAAATCAGTTTTTGGATTTTATGTATTAATAGTTATTTCGAAAATTCAAAAAAAAACAATTTTCGCCCTGATATATATATATATATATATATATATATATATATATATATATATATATATATATATATATATATATATATATATATATATATATATATATATATATATATATATATATATATATATATATATATATATATATATATATATATATATATATATATAAAGGGTCCGCCAATAAGCGCGCTCGATCTTTAAAATGAAATATAGCAAGTTGTGTGAGAGGTATAAATGAAATTTATTTTTTGTTTGAAAGAGTATTCGAAGGCATTATGTATGGAAAATAATATCGGTCAAATGTCCACCTCGGCTTCGCTGGGTGGCGCGCATACGAGAAGTCTAATTTTCAATGACTCTGGCGCACAAATCGGGCTGTATTTCATCGATGGCGTGGCGTATGTTGACTTTGAGGGCTGTGTGGCTCGTAGCGCCGTCCTGCTGAAACCACATATCCTCGACATCCATATTGTCGGTTTCATGCCAGTAAAAGTTCGTTATCATGGATCTGTATCGTTCGCCGTTTACCGTGATGGACACACCATCGTCGTTCTCGAAGAAATACGGCCCGATGATGCCTCCGGCCCAAAATCCACACCAAACAGTTACCTTTGCTGGGTGCATTGCGACCTGGTGGACCTCCTGTGGATTGTTCTCGGCCCAATAACGGCAATTCTGCTTGTTGACATTCCCATTTAACCAAAAATGTGCCTCATCGCTGAAGATGATTTTGCGACCAAAATCGGGGTCGACTTCCAACTGCTCTAAAGCCCAATCAGCGAAGATACGGCGCTGTCTATGGTCGTTTATTTTGAGCTTTTGTGTCAGCTGGATCTTGTACGGATGCATGCCCAAATCCAGACGCAAGATTCGGCGAAGTGATGTTTCCGAAAGGCGGAGTTCCTGTGCGCGACGTGAAATTGACTGTCGCGGATTTTCACGCACACTATCGCGCACAGCGGCGACATTCTGGGCAGATCGGACGTTTCGACGACGCGTCGGTGTTGGCTGATTGTTCACCGAACCGGTTGCTTCGAATTTGTTAATCAAACGACGGATAGTCGACTCAGCAGGACGATCAATTGCACCGTAAAATTGGCGGAGCGCGCGGAACGTTGCTCGAACCGATGAATGATTTTCGTAATAAGTTTTAACGATTTGCACATGTTGCTCGCGGCTGAATTGGTTCATGGTGATTTGTGAAGATACACTGAATAATAACAACTACGTTTGCCAACTCTACCACAAACAACATGGCCGCCATGAGCTGTCAAAGATCGAGCGTCCCTATTGGCGGACCCTTTATATATATATATATTTTGTGAAAAGTAATCTTGGGTTTGTAGCATTTCATTACATTGAGAAATAAGCAAATAGACGAATAAGAGGAAAGATATACTTACCAGTGCTATATCTGGACATACATACGGAAATGAACCACTATACACACCGAAATGTTGAAATGAATTGAAAATGAATTGTACAAGTTCTTTCACCTTTATTAAGGATCTTCAGAGCAGTATACGATTTATTTCATTGATCATTTATATTTCAATTTAAATATATATATATATATATATATATATATATATATATATATATATATATATATATATATATATATATATATATATATATATATATATATATATATATATATATATATATATATATATATATATATATATATATATATATATATATATATATATATATATATATATATATATATATATATATATATATATATATATATATATATATATATATATATATATATATATATATATATATATATATATATATATATATATATATATATATATATATATATATATATATATATATTATATATATATATATATATATATATATATATATATATATATATATATATATATATATATATATATATATATATATATATATATATATATATATATATATATATATATTATATATATATATATATATATATATATATATATATATATATATATATATATATATATATATATATATATATATATATATATATATATATATATATATATATATATATATATATATATATATATATATATATATATATATATATATATATATATATATATATATATATATATATATATATATATATATATATATATATATATATATATATATATATATATATATATATATATATATATATATATATATATATATATATATATATATATATATATATATATATATATATATATATATATATATATATATATATATATATATATATATATATATATATATATATATATATATATATATAGTATATATATATATATATATATATATATATATATATATATATATATATATATATATATATATATGGTTTGGCACATCGGCTATATGTTACAGAATGCCAACGGCTTCCGTGATTAGATGTCGTTATCTTTTTCTACCTTTCCATTTCTACTATTTTAGTGGCCCTCCTACCTACGATCTGCCCCTGCATTACACCCTCTCCAAGCTACACCCATGACTTATGCGTGCATTATTCCCGCCCGGAGCCAAACATCGGCGTATTCTTTTATTTATCGATAGTCCATTGATGCTATCAAAACATTTTTATCTAATTGTCACTACGTGAAAGAGACATAATGAGTTGACGCAAGTCTGTCACAAAGAAAACGCGGCTTTAGTGGTAACGTGGTATAAGAAATTTATATATTTTCTGGACATTATTTTCTCATTTCTGTTCCCTACTATCCCACAGAACTATTCACCGAAGATTTGAACTTCCCGAATCTGTAGATATATTACATAATGAAAAATAAATTTATAAAAATAAATATCCTCTTCTTTAGCATAATTGATTTTAAAATATTTGAATAAGGGGGCATCAACACAACAACCGATTATGTATGCACTGCTATACATTCATGTGGGAATGTAGGGTCGATTATTTATAGATTTATAAAAGGGTCTCTTTTATATTCTCATTTTCCTATCAATTATTTTTAATATAAATATAAAAGCCGCGATCCTGTCTCATCATGATGTTTACGTGGATGTAGAGAAAAATAATGGTAAAACCTCGGATTTTTATAACGCTCTAAGTTCTTATCTGATTATCTACTGCTTTCAAGATAATGATAAAAGTCTATGAAAATATAACTAACACAACTCGATGAAGTTTTTATTAAAAGAAGGGAAGAGCTTTTTATTTTCTAGTAAACTTGTAAAACATCGTGTAACTTTAACTTATAACTCATTCAGCATGCTAGAGGATTACATAAACATTGTTGAGTAGGTACCAAATTAATTTTTCACTGGCCCTTTTATCATAATTTTCATCCTACGTTATCAATTACGTTACTTTTGTAGATAAGTTTGTTTACGAGCCATAAAGTATGTGGACGTTATGATCGAAAGGGCTCGATATTAAAAAAATATGGCATATTGCCATAATGGATTAAGAAATTCAAATGCAGTTTTTGAACCTTCTTATATAGGTACTTATACATAATTGATATACTTACAATAATTGTTAGAACTGTTATTATCAAAATATCTACTTTGATTAACTTTGCAAGAAAAATGGGGAGGCCACATTTTATAATCCCATCTCAACAAAATATTGTTGGGAAATTTTTTTTTTAGTTTTCATGACAAATTTGGTGCAGTAATTACAGATCGCCGCATTGTTATAAATATACTCGTGTTTATTTGTCCAGTATACAAACTATTTTCAGGTAGGAATTATGGTTTTTTTTATGAACACTTCTGTTCTGTCTTTGTTTTTTTCGACTCCTAAAAATCATGTGCGGTATAAATTTTTTAGTAGTAAATAAAGAAACAACATTAAATAATTGATTTGTAAACAATAATTGTTGTATATCTACGATAAAATATATAATATAATAAAGATATAATATATGTATAAAATAATATATAGATATATATATATATATATATAGATAAAATATAGAATACAACTAAGGAGCTTTCGTGTATTATATAAGATCTTTATTTTGAAAAGGGCCAGTTGCTGTTAAATTAGTCAAGATATGATTTTTTTAATGCACATTTTGACACTATTTGGACTCGCTATATATAATAATAATAATAATATAAAGCTCGGTTAAAACTATGACGTTCAGACAAATAGCTATAAAGTTATGATGAACTGTTTTTACAAATGTCAGGTACCTGAAAATCGGTGAACATCAAATAATTTAAATATCATAAATATTAAAATATTAAATATAATTGACTTTATTTCAAGTAAAGTTAAACTTTAAAAAACAAATATCTAAATGGAATTTTTTTGCCATGATATTATTTAAATTAGTACCTACGAGTAACTATAAATGAGGAAATACATATATTATGTCGTCTGCTTCTTCCAACAGCTTTTTCAGTTAGTTTTTAATTTTCTTTTAAGTACTTACCTGATGCTATTATAAAGATATGATAGGTATTATATCACTGACCTTTTAAATGAACGGAACTATTTTTAAGGTTATGTAGCAACACAAATCACCGAAGAAACCTTTTTGATTAATAAATATTAAATATATGTTTTACATGTACATCTACAGGAGGAATGGGTCAATACGAAGCAGGTGGTTTGGGTCATGACTCATTCCTCTCCTGCGCCTTAGTTTTTATTTCGTTTTCTTATACATATGCTTGGAGTTTGGACGAAAAAAAGTAATTATGTCAGAAAGGGTTCCGAGGATCTCAAGGCAGCAGTGGAAGAAGTAAATTGAGGTTCTATAAGGGAAGTAGCAAA
The DNA here is from genome assembly GCA_964058915.1 of Tetropium fuscum. Lineage (NCBI taxonomy): Eukaryota > Metazoa > Arthropoda > Insecta > Coleoptera > Cerambycidae > Tetropium > Tetropium fuscum. The sequence continues at coordinate 57,742 of CAXKVY010003509.1, read as the reverse complement.
AAATTATAATATATCTTATTCTGCATTACAAAGGCATGTTTCACATTGTAAGTCTCTTTCCGAAGGGGACACATTTAAACATCGCCATAATCTAACAGTGCGACACATTTTTACTCCAGGACAAGAAAACGTAATGGTAGGATATTTACAAAAATGTTCAAAAATGCATTACGGTCTGACATCCACAGATACTAGAAAATTAGCATATAAATATGCCATGAAATATGAGCACTGAATATTTAAATTCCACCTAAGTGGAATGAGGAAGAAAGGACAGGGCGCGAATGGTTGTTTCGCTTCCTCAGAAGAAATTCTCGCCTAGGTTTAAATACTCCAGAGGCCCACGAGTTTGAGTAGGTCCACCAGCTTTAATAAGTACAATGTCAAACAGTTTTGATTTTTTGATAATGTGCAAAGTGTATATAACCAGTTCACCTTTACCGCAGATGATATATGGAATTGCGACGAAACTGCTTTAACCAATGTGCATAAACCACAATAGGTATTAGCAGAAAAGGGTTTGAAACAAGTGGTTCAAATTACTTCTGGTGAAGTCCAGTTAGTGACGATGTGCTGTTTTGTTAATGCTGCAGGGAATACAGCACCGCCAGCTTATACTTTTCTTAGACAAAGGCACCTTGATATTTTAGGCCAGTCTGCTCCTGCCAGCAGTTTGTTTTTGGGACATCCAAGTGGAGAATGGATTCTATTAGGAGTAATATTTTGGATTAATAAATAATTAACAGAGATTTTTGAAAAGTAAGAAAGAAAATATGTAATGTTATTCCAGGCAAAATTCACGTAGATGGTGATATTGATTCTTTTGATGTTGAAATAGCCAATCTTTTTGCCAAGTATTTTTCCTCAGTATATATACATGATAATCATGTTTCGACGAGAATTGATGTTGCCTCTTATCATATTCCAATTTCCACAATTTATGAGAAGTTATCAGAACTTGATATTAGAAAGGGTCCAGGTCCTGATGCTATTCCTCCAGTGTACTTTGAAAACGATTTACAGCTATAGCAACATAAATATAGCAACCATAAATATATGGTTGAAAATATCAATAATATATTATAAATATCTTACAGAAAAGGGAATTTGTGCCGCCATATGTATATGAATAGTCTATATTATTAAAAAATACAGATTACCTCACCGTCCTTTTAAAAGGGCTGGGTTTAAGGTTGATTTCACCCCCTTCCTGCGACCCCTGACGAGGACTTTTGCGATTTTTAGATGCTTTATATCATTATCTTTGCACCGGAGTAGCCAAAATTCAGTTCCCCCGATACAGATTGAAGAAGGTAATTTTTCTATTCTGGCGACTATACTATGAAAAATAATATAACTGCGAGGTTCAGCAGGTTCACGTGCTACAATTATATTATAATTTTTTATATCATCCAGATATATCATCCAGAACTTGTTTTGTGAAACGTACATCAAGTGTAGTGAAAATGCTTCAGTGACTAGTGGAGAACTATCTTACTTTCTATGAAACTGTTTATACAAAGATAAAATTTGATTTGGTACACTTTCAACTAAATATAAACTTTTAATTACGAGTGAGGGTACTTTCCTTTAAATTATATATTTTTAACAATGAATGAATAAGGTGATCATGCAATCAAATCTAGTCAATAAAAGGTATTAGTTGTTGAGCATAATTTATGATGAGAAAAATATTTCGCAGCTTAATGTGGTAGATATTTTCAGTATTATCAGAAAATTATTGGAAAAGAAAGAAATTTTCTTCTGGTTTTGCCACAATAATTACGGTCCTAATAAATATTTGTAATTACTTTTTAAGATATATTTTCAAATTCGGGACCCACATCCCGAATTATAGCACAGTCAAAAACAAAAACCGGCCAGACTGAAACATTAAAAAAATAAAGTTCTCTCTAACTCTAAATGGTACCATACCCTCCTCTTAGTAAGTTATAAAAAGTTACACTACGACAGGCATCGGGTTTTGGGGGGAGGTTATGAAAAGAGGGGTAAATGGTAATTTTTCACAATTTTTCTCAAATATCTGGAAAACTACGAGGCCTGCATTAATTAACTAAGTAATTATAATTTCTAACAAAAACGATCTTATACATAATTATGGTAAAATGAACGGTTACGGAGATATGTAGGAGGCAAAAGTGACATAATTTCCCGGATCAACGATTATAGCGGTGACGCAGAAGGAAATCGTATAACAGCGCCATTTAAAAAAGCTAAAACTAACAAGGCGCGTCACACGAAGCTTCTTACATCCAATGATCCAACGTAGACCCAAATACAGTAGTTGATGCTAGAAAACATCTTCGTCCCCTTCGTCTCTCCGTCACCAATGTTATTTGCAGACATTCTTAAAACAACCTGTGCATTCTATGTTCAAGTTTTCTGCACCCCCCCCCCACTTCAGCGGTTGCGAGTGTCGAAAGACTGTCTCAACTGCTCAAGTATGTGCAGCATTTGCTCAGGACTTATATGTCTCAATAGAGATACCGTAATCATGGACGACGATGTGAATAATTATATTCAGCAGGAAGAAGAACAAGATTTGTTTCCTCCCATTGGACTGAGTGAACTGTTTGATGCTGACTGATAATGCAATTCAACTATTCTATAAAATCTATAACATTTTTATTATTTTATTATTATTTTCAATATGAGCCCACCCAATCATTTTCGGAGATACGGTGCGAGCGAGGTTCTCCGATTTGGCCCAAACTTTAGAAT
>CAXKVY010003509.1:0-50000 GCA_964058915.1 Tetropium fuscum | reverse complement strand
CAATTTACAAACAGAACCGTATGGGATGAGATCGCCAGTCTCCGCCCATGTATAACACGTGACAGGCAGACTTTCTATTGTGGTGGAAACATGGCTATCCTAATTGGTTGCTGTCCGGCATTTTAAAATAGGAATTAAATGAAATTGAACTTTAACGTCAATATGCTTTCGAGTTTAGGTAATACTAACATATTTGACATTTCACAAATAAAATTTTAAAATTGCCGCCAAATTTACTCTATTAATTGCATTTGAATAAATAAAACAAGTATTTAGAAGACCAAACCGTTGCTGGATAATCGAAAATCGATAATCGAAATAAAATTTTAAAATTGCCGCCAAATTTACTCTATTAATTGCGTTTGAATAAATAAAACAAGTATTTAGAAGACCAAACCGTTGCTGGATAATCGAAAACATGGTAAATCGAAATAAGGCTTTAAAAAATCGGCAATTTTTCTAAAAATATTTTATTACACATATCTATTACTGGATATGTTATGTCTGTATGTAGTTCATACATAACCTGCATATATACATGCATATGGAATATTATGCCAATACATATGTATAATAAAAAATAAAAAGTTGATATGTACGTTCCTAATAATTGCATAGGTACATTGGAATGCTCATTACCAATTTACAAACAGAACCGTATGGGATGAGATCGCCAGTCTCCGCCCATGTATAACACGTGACAGGCAGACTTTCTATTGTGGTGGAAACATGGCTATCCTAATTGGTTGCTGTCCGGCATTTTAAAATAGGAATTAAATGAAATTGAACTTTAACGTCAATATGCTTTCGATTTTAGGTAATACTAACATATTTGACATTTCACAAATAAAATTTTAAAATTGCCGCCAAATTTACTCTATTAATTGCATTTGAATAAATAAAACAAGTATTTAGAAGACATACATGCGGAGATTCGTCTTTTTTTTTTATTCTAAGCGTTTTCACCTCGCCACGGATAATCCGCGCACGGATGGTGTCGCGCCGTACGGATCAGCCTCGCACGGATAATCGAGGTTCTACTGTATATTATATAGAAATACTCTTGAAAAATGTATCTTTATATTTTCGATATTATATATAGCAGGTCTCATCGAGAGCAAGATAATCTAAATACCTACCGTGGGACACCTGATATTTTTTTAAAAAATATTCACCGTGTTATTCAAATCATTTTAGTTCTGACACATTCGAAGCTTTTAGATTAATATAATATAATTTTGGTTGGTGACAAGTATACTTATTTGATATTATTTCCCTTTCTTTGGCCGAGTGAATCATCTGAGAATACGAATGAGAATATGGGTGAAAGGGTCACCCATATTCTCATTCGTAATCGTGCGGTGACTTAAATATTTTTGTAAATAATCTAAAAGCACAACAAACTATTCCAAAGAACTTTTTTCAACAAATAATGTGATTGTGATGCTTCTGCCTCGGTACGGTATTTTCACGGTATTTTCACCTATGACTTATCGTGTACAAGTAGCGCATTACCCCAAAGGCAGCACAATGGGGGCCTTAGATAGCTGCAGTGGTAGGACGGTCTGTTAAGCTAGGGGTCGATGAAAATAGTTAAAACAACATTTCAGGGTTTACGGCATTTATTCTCACATAATAAAAGGAAATGCAGTCAACGGTTATCAAGTTGATCAAATTTATGTGCACTATATACCCCAGATCTTAACCTAATATAATATAATAATCGGTGCCAAAGACTAATTATCCATTTAGTCTTGGTAAAGGTCAACGATGACAAGCACTAGTAACAGTGGCTGTGAGCACCAGTAAATTTCGGTAGTACGGTATAGTCTGGACGGTAAGCAGTGGTGAACGATAATGAGCGACAGTATGCGATAGTTTATTACGATACGGTAAGCAGCAGGGTGGAAGCGTATATCACATATAATTCTGCAATTTACCACGGAGGATGCAGAAACTCAGGTATAATAAATATGGTTACTTAATGACAGATTTACTAAAGTGACAGGTAATTTACTGTGTATTATTAGGTTTAGATTTGTTCAGTATCCTGTGGACGATTATAATGGAAGTTTGGCATGAATAGTGGACAAGAGGACAAGAGCCCATCCCTACCTAACGGCTAGCAGACAAGAAACAGATAGTTGATATTTTATGGATGGATAATAGAAATATAAATAACGATATATTGTGATGTATAATGTAAATAGTCAACAACTATCGTCATTGTCCGAGTACAAACAAGCGTTGCTCATCATTACTAGACTCATTCAAGTTTATAATTAGTGGGTTAACTTCACTTTCTATGGGTATATTTAACTCTGTTTACAAATAATCATCTTCTATTTTGACACATGTTGGCAACGTTTCTGCCAACATTCACAGCTATTATTAAATTCTTGTTCCGCGAAACGTTTCACGTCATCAAGTTTAAACCTTAATTTTTTAACTGTGGGACAAATTAACTCACTTGGATTTTAATCTGGATGATACGCTGGGAGAAGCAAAACGGTGTGGCGTATTTATTTCTTAGGAAGAAATCCTACGTATCAACTGTTTTGGCTTGTAACTTTTGGCCCCGGGATTTTCAAAACCAAGTTGCATTTGAAACTTTTTTCAGCATCAAAAAAGTGATCCATTCGATTTATCAATTTTCCCATGTATTTAGTGGGGGCCCGCGCCAATGGAAATGGATCACCGCCAAAATGGATCATTCAATGGAACATTGGTAAAAATTTATTTCATATGTAACAATCACTCATGATGAAAATTTACTAAATATATGCGTTAACACGTAGAATTTCTTCCGAACGTCCTAACTACTGGACGTCCAAATAAATACGTCCAAATAAATACGTCGAAATAAATACGTCCTAACACTGCTTAATAAATGCATTTAAGTATACTTACAGGTTACCCCTTGGTTACCTCCTAAAAAATAACTTTTAATTTCTTTAAGAGAACATTGTTGGTAATAAAATGATCCACAAGAAACATCTGATGTATTTTTTCAACAAAATCATTAGAAAAAAAGTTTGAAATTGTGAAAATTTTAGTCTATTTTTAATTAACTTTTTCATTTTCAATTTTACGGTAAGAAGTAGAAAGACCAAGACTGTAGAGAATTCATTTATATACAAAAAAGGTATTAGAATTTTATTGTCAGTCTTACGTTTCTCCAGATATCAGGAAAAAACTGTTTCCCCCCCCCCCCTTGTTCAAGATGGCGCCCCCCACATGGCCGCCAAGCCCGAAAACTAAGTTTTGTACACACGCTGACCCCCCTACAAAATAAAAAAATTAAATCTTGTAAATTCAAGGTTCGGACTGGACAATGTAAATTAAATATTACGTATATGTTATATGTTCTCGAACAAGTGGAATGTTTTCGCCACCTATAAGTCGACTTAATTTTCATAAACTGTTATAGTCAACTAGGGTTTAAAAAAGGGGATCCGTGTAACGGATACTTTTCAACACCGAATAGCGGGATATGTTCAGAGAGCCGGTATTATTAAATATAAATTCTTGTTGAAAACTCCATTTGTATGCCGCAGGTGAAAAACAAGGGGGGCTATGATATTCGCAGCGTAGGAATTTAACTTCGAGGAAATATTACAGTTCATTTCTTTTCGCACGATGGGTATAATATTAAGGGATATAGTAATGAAATAGACAGATGGTGAGTAATTTTAGGTTCCTTCAAAAACAATTTAACGCAACAACACTGCTTGGAATACTAAATATTGGCCAGCACGCTGGAGAAGTAAATAAATTTTTCATATGTGACAACTTACTTCCTTCCTCTTTCACTACTGAACCCAATGTAATTCTCTTTCTCAGAGCTTAAGATGTTTAATTATCGCGAACAAGAGAGTTCGTATAAGTTATCTGAATGAAATATGGTTATTTTATGTATTCTTTGTACTTGGGGAGTGGTATACAATTTCTGACGAGAAATAAGTAAACTTATTTTTCTGTGTAATATTTGCCATGCGAAACCTATATCTTCCTGATTTAAAAAAATATGCCTACAAAGGATCAAAATTATTTTATCTCCACTCAAGCAGGCATTTTTTCACTATCACTCTCGCTTTATATGCTTATGAATTATGTTAGCGAAAACGCTTAAATTTTTTTTTAACCTGGAACAACGTGTGACCTATATAATATTAATATATGGCTTCCCATATGACTATTAAAGACATTTTTTACTGGGGCAAAATTCGATTATTTATTAAAAACAGGGGAAATTACTACTTTTAAAATAATTTACACTTTATTACAACTCGCATGATGTCTCGCAAGACTTGTGGAATATTGCAATCATTTTTTTCTTTTTAAAAGTGGACTAATGAACCCTAATAACACTGTTATAGAATTAATAAAAAAGGAAGTTTGAACTTCCAAAAAAAATTAGTTTTCAGTTTCCATTTATGCGTACTGTTTTTTTTCAGTAGTGGTAAAACTTTTTTATATATAGAAATTCTCGCACGCGAATATAATACGCGAATAAAACATTTTTTTAAAATAAATATTAACAAAATACGTACATAAGTTATCTTTTATACTTTAGGAGATACAGGCAGCTGGTCATTAAGGTATTTTAGTAAACCTTATTATTACAAAAAAGTACTGAGTACAACTGACTGTGACTATATCTATATATACAGGTTGCTTGATAGTGTGATGTACATATTTTAGAGAGTGATGTATCTTTTTTAACCAGATATTGTGCAAACTTGATGTGTCTGAAATATCGGAATAATTTTGTAAATAACCTTTGTGTATCGGGTGGTTAAAAAAATACCATGTATAGCTTTTATACAATTAATTTTTTATTTTTATTTTACACGGCGCGGCGTAATTAGTGTACCTACAGAATCTGCCACAAGTGCTGAATCTGAGTCTCCACTAATTATTGTAACAGCATGAACTTCATTTGCATTCATTGCAACATTTTAAGCCCTGATCCATCTGCTACTGCTACAGTTTTTATCGGATCAAGTAATTGAGATAAATTTTCTGGTTCATGGTCCTGCGTAATCATAACTGGCTTCCAGGATTTTTTCTCTGTTTCCAATCTAATCTACTTGAATCTTCGTAACGATTTTCTACTTCATGACTGGAGCCTTTTCTTCATTGAACTGCTTTTCTGCATTGATAATTTATTATCAATATTTGTTAAGAATTGTTGCGTTGATAGTTGATGTTGCATTAATAGATTTTTGATCATGCTTGAATTTCCAGACCCAAGTGACACACGGGTATGACAAGGAAGGATACTTACTTATTGGAATTATTTTTACTTATTGGAAGGTCGTTTTCGTGATAAAATCAGTGAAATATATACAACTGTTAAATAAGAAATTGGGCAAAAATTGAAACTTAATTTTGAGTTAAACGAACAAAACGCACTAATATCGGAAAATTGACATGAAGTGGTAGGAAGTTACTCGTACAGAAAAGAAATTCAAGGGGATAACTTCAAAACCTGGTTACACAAGGTCTTCTCAGCTGCCGAATCAGCGTTAGAGCCTCCTCCGGAATCGACGGCATCGACCAGCCGCGGTGGAGTTCATCGACTTGATGAATGAAGTGAGAGAACGAATTGTTTTGCATTTTGTGGTTTATGAGTCAATAAATTATGTATGCATTACAGTTACACACTTATACTAGTTAGCTGCTGGTTATTTGTTAATATCCTAAAAGCACATGCCTTTTTTTCATGAGGAATTTCAAATTCGTTGTCAGCAACCCAAAAACCCTCCTTAAGTAAAATGTTGCTAAAATCGAAAATTTTTTTCAAAACTTCATCCGCCATTTTGAATTATCGTTATCAGGGTCCCTTAAGAGCCCCGTCAGTCAAATTTTGCAAAAATTTAAAAATTCCTTCAAATTTTCTATTTGTTTATAATCTGGTTTCGTTATCAGCGACCCGAAATACAATTATGTACAAAATTTCGAGTTTGTAGAATAAAAGCTTCTAGTTTTGGCCAGTTTTTTTATATTATCCCACTCGCGTCTGTCTGCCTAGGATAGCCCGCCTACTCTTTGATTAATTTGATTGAACGTTCAGCAAGTCTTGAACGACCCTGTATGGACAACTCATTAATTGGTCATATACCCTGTCGTGTTCGCACCTTGGTGTTTACTTTACCTATTTAATATGTAAATGCCAATATTGCCTCGGATGCTGCACCATATCGTTACAGTTTTAATTATGATTTCTAATTACATCGCTATGGTAACTCTGCTGCTCATTTAGCCCATTTAGAAACTAATTAATAGTGCAGAATTGACCTCTGCTGTGGTTGATCCTATGGTAAATGAATTCGTTGTTGTAATATTTTCCTTAGTTAACTACTCTAGTAATATTTTCTTTAGTACTATTTAAACTGTTATAACTTGTACATTGAACCAGTTTCGGAAATTGAATTGGTCAAGTGACTGATTTAAACATAGATCGTAATATGTTAACTTGTTAATAATTCTACTTGACAACACACTCCCCACAACATCATTAGGATTCGTTAAATCTGTTAGATTTGTGGTTAATCGGATGATAAAGGTACCTAATCGTATTCACACTTACGTGAAGTAGTTTCGCAGTTTACAGTCACCTGAACATAGTATAAAACTTATAACAAAGTAACGCCGCAACTACTGCCGGGGCGATTTTCCATTTAAAATAATTGCCAAAATACCTTTACCTGGAAAAATATCATACTTTCAGAATTTAATTGAATTATACTTTAATTATTTAATCGAAGAACAACTTTTAATTAAAAGTTTTATGTAGCGTGGGATGTTGAGTACTGGTTTCATTAATTGAAAGTTGAAATAGCAGTGAGTGCTTTTATTAGTATGACTTTGTCATACTAACCGCTAAAATTTATGTAATTATACTTTCCCTATGTAGTATACTTTCGCATCTTTTTGGATTTTCTTTATTTATATAAACGTAATTTATGCAAACGTAACTACCTATACCTACTTTTTCACCTCAGCTTCAACTGTCAACTATAGAATAAAATATATATATATATATATATATATATATATATATATATATATATATATATATATATATATATATATATATATATATATATATATATATATATATATATATATATATATATATATATTTATTTTTAGAAAAGAATGCATAGAAAAAGCAAAAAATGCTTTATTAAATAATAACTACCCTTTTTCTCTAATCAACAAAATTTTCGAAAACACAATACACAACTACTGCAATTCTCAACTAACAATAACCAATACAACTAATAGTGTTAAAACATAGGTAGATATATTACCATACCATATTGCTCTACCATATATATTTTGATAGTTATTCGTAAGTATATTTTTATGATCAACTTGCCATTATTAAATCATAAATTTAGATTTTGTATATTCATAGAGGTTTTACGATTATGGCGTGAATTTATAATATAATAGCCTTTTAAATCTTACACTGGAACTAAAAGCACTACTATAGTCTGCAATGTACTATTTTATTGACATTGGTATTATAGCGTATATATTATATGAATAGGACCAAAATTATGCACAATTTTGTTCTCTATATATTTTATGCAAACTTTTTTTTCGAAACTCTCATAGCCTGGACAATTAAGGTAAATGTGAATATTTAAAGAAAACAAATATATAACAAAACGAAAATTTCCATTTAATGTTTTTTTAAAATTTTTGTATATATGTAACTTCTTTCTGAGTGGATTTAGATATACACAATTGGTTCACAAAAAAGAAAGCTGACGTACTTTCTGTCAACATGATTACCGACAGAAGTATTTTTGATAAAAATTGGCTGAGATACATTTGTTCAGTTACCTACCTACTCTTTTTACGATTTTACCACTTTTTACCTTTATATCATATTATTCCTTACACACAAATTTTCATTCCTTACAACTATTTTTTCACGCAAAAATTATTTTTATTCGGTAAAACAATTATTTTCGGTTTATCAATGATAATGATATAGATATTTGTTAAACATTTTAATATTCATATGATCTTACATACATAAAAACAATTTAATGTTCCAATTTATAGCTGTTTCAAAGATTCTTTCTTACATTTAAACATATCTATTACTTGATTACTATTTGTTCGTATTTATTATTTATTATTAATTCACATGAAATTAACAAGTTCCTATTGGTTCAAAATTTAGATATTTAGGTAACCTTTAAAATTAACAAGAATGATTAAGAAAGATAGAAAATAAATATTTTGAAGAAAATTTCCTTGGCCGCAATCCATTGCATTATTTTTAATCGCATATGCCGCGTTAAAATATTCTTTTCTGGTTGAGATTCCCTCATGTCTCTATGGGAGGAGAGCAGAGCCCCCACCTACCACACCACGAAACAGCTGATTCCTTAACGTCACATGTTTTACAGAAAGAAAGTATTTGAAGCTGTAGACCAGGAAACGAAGACATTAATTCGTAAATAAATGGTGCTGAACAGATTATTGTTTTAAGTTGTAAGGTTGACCCGGAGTAACAAACCAAAAGCCCAGAGCCGTGGACCTAGTGCGTTAGGGGGCAGGGGGATGGAATGCGCCGGTTTTAAGGTTTTTCGTTATTATCTCGAAACTAAGCGTCCTAACGAAAAAGTCATTCTATACAAAATTAAAGAAAATTAAATTGTCTACTAAAAAAGTCCTTTTAATTTTTTCCATAGGAACAGTAGTAGTTTGAAAATGCAAATAGCTGGAAAAAATGTGTATTGTGGGAGGTAATGCTTAACAAGTATATTTTTTATAATATTACAAGTATTTACAAGGCCATATCAAGTAATTGGTCGAGTTCATCGTCAAGATCATAATCATCGTCGTTGCCGTTGATGTTGATGATTGGAGGGTCATTAAGTCAGGCCGTTGGTACATTAAGCGCGGAAAGTGCTCCACATAAGCGAGCAGGGTGTGCTTACTTTGCGGCACCCGCAACGGTCCCTGCAAATAGTTGTGCACCTGCAAAACCTGTTATTAAGATGGATTCTGGCGCAACTTGGCCGGTGCTTGTGACAGGGGTGAGGAAGCTATCCGACCTCCACATTCATCCCCAAGCAGTTGGCTCGTGTCCATCATCCCCAAGCAGATGCTGATCTCATCTCCAGATAGCCATTGCTAAACCTGCAAACAGTAGTTAGTCTTTTGTAGTTTAAAAAAAATGTGATACAATATTGTCTCAGCACTCAATATATAAGATAAGTTAATGTAGACAAGCATATTATATTACTCGTATATTGATACATACCTACAAATGAACTCTAAAGCAGTGTTGGCAAGCACTCCCTTTGGTGGGTGGAAATGCCGCAAAATCAGGCTTTGACTTTGCCGAGGCTTTAACAAAGGCTTGGTGTCGTAGTGCCGGTTCAGGTTTGCTCCTTCTGGGGCCTGGTACAAAGCCAAAAAACTGTTCTCCTACATCAGCTACCAAGTCCTGCGTCACATAAGGCTTTGCATATGTCTGTAACCTGCTCCTCGACCTACAAAAATACTTTCACCACACCTCCCTTGCTTTTGTTGTAAATAGCGGAGGTAGTACCACAACCGCTGAACGAATGGAGCAACAGAATGGTCTGCACAAATGGCTGCTTTTTGAGGTTGGCCATGCTATATCAACATGACTCCACCTTTCCCCAACTTGAAGAAACTTTGCTTGAAGAAAGCATCTTTTTCTCAGGTGAGAGTAGGTTAGTGCAACAAGCAACACCAACAGGTCTATATTCTCCTCTATGACTGTGACAGTTTGGTGCTAGTCAGCTGCCTGCACAGCTAACAATTTTAGTGCCAGCGTCTCTTGCTGCTACTACCATCATTATTAGTCCTTGTGCTCCCATTTTTTCTGTAAGCAAGTTGATGAGCCTCGTTTTGTTGGACTCATTAGACAAAAGATTCTCCTGCTTAACAGTGCAAGACATGGTATCTTCAAAGTGGATATTGACTGAAGTTTTTAAATGCCCCTCCGTTTTTGCTCAGCTCTTTTGGTTCTGTGGGCATCACCGTAGCTATCAAATATCACTGTCACTGTTCACCATAGTGTTGATGATTTATGTCACGTACAGGTCCCATATTTTACCAAATGTTGCGCCAACTTTCCAAAAACATGCAAAAACATGGTTTTTCATACTTTTCGCATTTTCAAAGTATCATACAACTACTGCTCCTAGCGAAAAAAATAATGGAACATTTTTAGTAGACAATTTAATTTAATTTTGTATAGATTGACCTTTTCGTTAGGACGCCTCGTTTTTGAGATAATAACAAAAAACCTACAATCGGGCCGTTTCCGCCCCCTACGGCATAACGCACGCGGTTCACGGCTGGCGACTTTTGTTATGTTACTCTCTATAACTTAAAACAATTATCCGCTTAGTACTATTTATTTCCGAATTGGGGGAATTTTCGATTTTCATTTCGTGGTCGAGAAATCCACGTGAAAATAAAAGTTATTTGTTGTCCATTCAAATATGTTCATTATTAATATATATCTATTTACTTAAATTACATTATTTTAAATCAGCTAATCTAGAGGCTACGAACTAAGACATATAAAGGCAATAATTTATTACAGATACACAGGAAATATAATGGAAAAAGCCATTACTACTATAAATTTAGGATTTAAGTATCAAATCGCATTTATTATTAAATTATACACAATGAAAATTGCAACTATGGCTACAATTGAACAGCACAAGAAGAATACAAAATATTATATTGCATTAAGAAACTAAATCAGTTACGGAAGAAAATGAAGTTGAAATTATTTTTCTTACAATAGTCTGACTACGTCGAAAAAAAAAACGGGGTAAAAGGAACTATTTCGTTTAAGGTATTTCATTGTTTCGAATGTTTAATTAATTGTACCTTAAAAATGATAAATCCAGAAAATTGTATTAAATTTAGGCTTGTATTCTTGAGAACGGGGTAAATTTGTGTAAACTTTTAAGTCTTTTGACTGTAACTCAAAAACGATGCATTTTCAGTATATACAAATAATATGATTTTTTGTAGAGGACCAAAAACTACCAATTTTTTTTCTCACATTATAGCAAAGGATATTGTCAGAATAAGTTGCATTCCTTGTCGGCGCCTTTTATTTTACTCACAATAAGTTTACATTCGCGCAGCCTCAGTGCACAACACCAGAGAATGTTGTCAATATTCATTGGCAACATTATTCGGGGTATTTTCAAAGATTTTGTATCAATTTTGGAGGTTAGATAATAACTTTTGTGACTTGTGTCATATATGTTACAAAGATGTTTTACCAAAAAAAAAAATACCTAAATTAAAAATCGGACTTACCTTCAATGTACATTGAGCAATTCAAATTTTTTAAATGTTAAAACTGAGTAAATTTATTGGCCATAATTTTTATCAATCAAGTAAAAATTTAAAAAATCTGTTAATAAATAAGTAATAAGTGCTTTTCATTTAAATAATCAATAAGGTACAATAAATAATATAAAATGTAAAGGTGAGAACTTCAGGACAATGGCTCGGAGAATTAGCAATTAAAATAAATTCAGATTGTGTGTTTCAACGGCTGAAAAATTTTATCTGTGAATTTACAACACTTGTACAAATAATGCACAAAAATGTACAAATAATGTGGGAATAACATAATTCTTCAGCTAGTTCTTACTGAAGCTGAAGCCGGCAAACATGGAGTCCTTAATATGTTTACTGCATATACATCTTTTAGTGACAACTTCAGGACGTTCTTGTATTAAATTCTACCAATTTGTTCCAGCCATTAAAATTGTCTGCAAATATCGTTAATATTTTCAGTAATACTTCAATACATAGAAAAGTTCTATAACTACATACCTAATATTATCCACAGGTATACTGAAAAACCTGGAAAGCTCAAGCAAAAAAAAATGTCTTTTATTCACTATTGGTAAAAAAAAGTACTTACTGCCTTATACTTATTATATTATAATAAATAACTTTCAACCTCTTGTATCTGTAAACCACCTGCCACGTTGTGCTATAAAATAGTTCGAATTCTAGCGGCAGAAAATGTCTACCTAACTCAAGATATAAATTTCATTATTACCACAATTATTCGCCCAGAGACTTGCGCCCAGAGTGGGAATGGCATACTAGGTATTTGGTATATTTGGCGGGCCTAATGTGCACCCAGTATCGACCTAGGTTGATAAATTCTAACCACCATTGAGTGCAGGAATGAGGGAAACCTGGAAATTCTCATTCATTAGATCTTGGAAATAAATTACTGAAAATTGTCCAGTACTGCACCAGTGGGGAATTAAACCATCAGTGTTGCTAGGTGATCAAGCCTGTTATAATAAAATACTATTCTATGGAATTTAGAAATATATTTATGTATTATTGTTTGATTATCATTTAATAGCTTTATTTAGTACCTTTTTACAAATATATACGGTTATTATAAAATTTGTGATTTTAGAGTTGAATAAAGTTCTACTACACACAAAGATGCCTCGGGATGCCACGTGCAAACATTTACAGATTAGAGAGACTATAATAAAATTAATTTCTTGCTCGACTGGTGATATATTGTTTCACTGTTTGTAATATGCTGTGCATATGTAGTAATTAATATGCCGTTATGCTTGTTTAGGCAAATAACTGCGTGCATATTTATTTTACTATTATTTATTCTTAATTAAATATTATATATATCACTGGCGCATTCGCCAAAAGTTAGCATCGTTTGTATTTTATGGAGCTCCTCAAATATCTACATTGTTACAATTTTAATTACCTATGTAACAAACTAATGCACACGCTATGCTATCTAAACTAAATTTATAGGATAAATTAATGCCGTTCTATAATTTCATTATAATTAATATGTGGTAAATATTATATTCATCTTACTAATAGTCATTGATGATTTATTTCTACTTTTTATGATTTATTTCTTTTACAAAATTTCATAATCGCAATTTTGTTATTTAAACAAAAGGTAAGTTTATAGTAAAAGTAATTATGTAATTTGAGGATGATGATCATAATTATGAAAAGTGGAAACATATGAAAGAATATAAAAGCTGCAAGCGTTGATCTCAAAGAAATATATAACGCATTTGCAACAAATACAATACAATATGAAGCTCGAACAAGAAAAAGAAAAAATATATCCAAGTAGGATAAAAAAATTTGAAATAAGAAACTAGCTAAATAGGTAATTGAAATATATATGCTGTATACTAGGCAAAAAAATAGAATAAATTAAGTAGATATTTTCAGCCGCTAGATTTCGAAAAAAAAATTAAAAATAAGTTTTCGTCACGGAATAAGTTATAACTACAAAGCTATAAGTTGTAACTAGTCGAGACGAGCTGAATTTAATTAAAAAACAAGGTAAGCAGCATTTTTACGTAGTATCAATATTTTTTGAGCTATAGGCTGGGGAATTCATGCCCTCAAAATAGCATTCGCTCTGCATATCGACACTTTCCTATTGGTACAGTAATATTAGACAAAAACCCAAACATCCAAAAAAATCTTCTTTCTGGTGCGAAATGCTTCAATAGATACCCTCCTCATAGTTCGTACTACAAAGTTACAATACTAGGAGCGGCGGGTTTGGGGGAAAATGGGTGAAATGATGATGTTTCACAATTTTTCATGAATATCTCAAAAACTATGACATTTCGCCCAAACATTATCCTATACGCAAATAATGTACATTAAATTCCGAATAGAAATTATCATATAGTTATAGATTCATGGTAAAGTGAACGGTTTCCATGATATGGAGCGGTATAAATTTCTTTTTTTATTTCACGTACACTTTCTTGAAAAAAACATGAAATGATTACAGTATAAATTAGTAACTGAATAGTATGTAGAATCTATACATCTAGATATATTACACCCATAGTTTGTTTTTTGTTATATGATTGTAAATACCTATGTCCCTAATACTACTGGTATTAGGGAATTACTGGTATTAGGAAAAAACAAACTATGGGTGTAATATGTATAGAATATTACTATTATTAATACAGAATATAGTATAATATGAAATGCATGAATGCAGGAATGCAGGAAATGCAGGAGGCTCATGTGAAGAACAAGGAAATATGTATTAAAAAATCCACATGAAATTTGCCCCAAGCCTCGTAGTTTTCGAGATATTTGCAGAAAATTGTGAAAAATTATCATTTACCCCTATTTTCACCCCCTCTTCCCGAAACCCGACGTACGTGGTCGTGTAACTTTTTACAACTTACTTAAATTAGGGTACGGAACCATTTAGCGTTGGAGTGAACTTTTTTTTATTGTTTCAGTTTGGCCGATTTTTCTGTTAGTTTTACTGTACGATATACGAAGGCGCAGATTCTACTTTGCTACTATGATAAATTTACACTTTTTAAGTTTAAGTAAATATATGTATAATTTTTTCTTTCTGTTTTGCTACAACTTTTCGTTTGATTGGTTCACTTACTTTTAATTATCTACATAATCTAATCTAACTAATACCTACATTGTTCTCGGTTTCTTCGGCTTGATCTAAGTCATTAACAAGAATTGTACACGACTGTTCTTGAGATACACAATATACACAACAAATAATGGATACACAACAAATAATGGAATATCTTAGTCCAGCTTTTCAAACAAGTACTTGTTATCCGGTAACTGTTATCATTTCAATATCAATATTGATGAGAGAATTTCATAGAATAAATTTAATAAATCTAGTCAATAAGTTTTTTTTCATTTTAAGTTGAAATGTTCTTACCCTTAAAAAGCAGCCACAACTGGCGCGTCTCCTACTAATTCACGGCCATCTTGTTCGTCTGTTCTAGTCACCGAACTGGTGCGTCACACTGTCATGCCTATGTTACAATTTAATTTCTTGAATTTCGGCCTGTATTCGCGTACGACTCGGCAGTTGGAAATTATTTCTTCATATCTAAAATGTATCTAATATATGGATGAAAAATTGTAACACATCTTTACTCTCTTCTAAATTAAATTTAAAACATAAGGGAAAAATTAAAAAACAATTTTTAATTAACTATCATATTAATATATATATATATATATATATATATATATATATATATATATATATATATATATATATATATATATATATATATATATATATATATATATATATATATATATATTGTTTTGTGAATTTGTGAAAAGTAATCTTAGATTCGTAGCATTTCATTACATAGAGAAATAAGCAAATAGACGAATAAGAAGGAAGGTACACTTACCAGTGCTATATCTGGACATACACACGGAAACGAACCACTTAGAAGTTGTACACGTTCGTTCATCTTTATTGAGGATCTTCAGAGCAGTGTACGATTTGTTTCATTGATCATATAGCACTGGTAAGTGTATCTTCCTTGTTATTCGTCTATTTGCTTATTTCTCTATGTAATGAAATGCTACAAACCCAAGATTACTTTTCACAAAACAAATATGAATAGCAAAGAACTTCAAAGCTAATATATATATATATATATATATATATATATATATATATATATATATATATATATATATATATATATATATATATATATATATATATATATATATATATATTCGTAAAAATCTAAAATTAATTACTACGAAAATGAATGCTAATTTCTTATTAATACAGCTACTCTATATAATCATGAATTAACAAAATTATATAAGATTATAATTGGTTAAAATAATATAAGTTTATAATTAGTTAAAAATTACATATTTTTTAACTAATTATAATATTACCCTAATAAAACCAAATATTACAATTAACCTTGAAACATTTTGATAGTAGATAAGTAATTTTGTAGTGCCCCTAGAATAAAACCTTAATCATCGTATCTATATTAACAAGACACAAAGAAAATTAATTAGAACAGAAATACAAGAGCCGCTGCTGTATAAAAACATTTACTGCTTTATAGCTCTTTAACATGACATTGCGCTTTGTTCGTTATTAAAATCGAAGAAGGGTTTTTTACTGCATACCACATTGAAACTTCATTGCACAAGTAGTGTTATATTCTGACCCTAAAATGATTAATTAAATCGTGGTATTATAAGACAATTAGATAATGCATATTTCTGATATCCGAATTTTGTGTTTTTTTGAGGTACATTCTTTATTAAAAAAAATTATCGAAATATTGGATCCGTTCTTTCAATTATGTCGGAGTCTAAAATTAATTCCTGGAAATCTCGTATGCAGCTATATATTAGTATAATTATTAACTCATTTACTAATTATGTTGCTGTGTAGGGAGTCCATTATACCGAGATATATTGGAAAGAGTTCAAACGGGCCTTTTTTTTAAATTGCTTCTACCTCTTTTTTATCAGGCCACTTCCAACATTGCAAACTTCTTATCATTGCAATGTTCAGATTTACGAAAACAATATTAGTAATTTTATAGGAATAAAAGTTATTTCCGTATGCAATCCCGACGTATTTAACAACTTTTTTCCCGTTCGTGGCAAGTAGTGGCACATGCCCTTCCTCTGTTAGCAATGGCTCATTGTTTTCTTTTTCATTATTATTATCATAGGCTTTTTTGGATTCTTTTTTCTCTTTCTTCTGACACCTCAATATTTTGTTGTCGCTTTTTAAACTTGTCTTCTCTTTCTTTTTCATTACCCTCTCTTTTTCTCTTGTTTTCTCATTTTTTCTTAATCAAGTCTTGAGGTACAAATGTTTTATTCAGTTCACGATCATCTGTCTTTGTCTTCAGATCACCTAGAATGTAATTAGGATTATTTGTACTATCGTATTTCATCATTATAGGGTAAAATATAATTATCTTCACTGGATAAAATTATTATATCTATCACATTCAGGTCACTAGTTTTCATCAGTTGTATTGTAGACCATATTATGGTTATTATTGCCATATTACGGTTAATTTGTAGTAATTTATTCATAACAGGATTTCTGGACTTGATTTTCCACTTCATTTGGTTCGATACCATTTTTTATTGTCATTTCAAAAGATTCGTTAAAATGTTGTTTGAATACATTTGAAATATTAAAAAAAAATCCGATGCTCCATTTAGGTGGTGCACATTTGAAATTTAAATAGTTAACGGAAGTTAGTTAGGAATTCTGTAAATAGTTAATGGAGGTACATATTCACCAGCAGCACTTACGGCAACTAGTGTTGTGATATTGTCGTTTTCAGTATTAGAGGAAGTTGAATATCTCCGTTTGCCTTTTTCAGAAATTAAGTCCACCAGAGGGATTTAGGTATAATATGTCTCATTCATATTAAACTTTACTAATGTATTCGGCATGCCTGACTGACAGAGTAGAATGTCTTGTCATGAAACTGTCAAACCATTTGCGCCCAGGGCGAATATCTTTGAATAGGTTTTGTTTTATTAGTTTATGCATAATCCTTTTCACAGAATAAGAAAGTCCGTCCTTGTTAACTGGGAAGCTCATGTTCCTTTACACGCCCGCCATTGTTATATGCTTATCCCCACTTGCACATAATTTAAAACCTGATTGGTTTTAGGGTAGATTATGAAGCGCCACTATTTAAACTGACCAATAATGTAGGAGCTTGCTTAATAATAGAAGAATAAAAGGAAAATGGCCAGAACAGGTGTTATGGCCATAACTGGCGCCAGTACTATGCGTGGGAATTATACTGGTCTGCCAGTGAGTATCGGGTGAGGTTAAAATGCAAGCATATAATGATATATCCGAGTATATTTTAGGTGGATGGCTTCTTCTAATATTCACGCTATTTTTTTACATTGGCGTATGGGCAAATGTGTTTTTGCCCATTTAATTTTATCATGTTAAAATTAACAATGTTAGTTATGAACGTGTCAACAAAAATGTGATAGTTGTCCTGTCTGTTGACCTACCAACTAGTATGACTAGTGAGTCATTGTTGAGAGAATAATCAAGCGTTATTTAAATAATGTCCAGGTCGGATAATTATTTATTGACAGAATAGTTGTAATGGTAAAAAGATGGTTCTCAAAAGACAGTGAGGAAAATACTGAATGTAACTGAAAGTGCTGTAATACTAGCGTGGAAGAGATTTTTGATAGGTCATTGATAAATACGTCCCACTGCATCCATGGTGTTATATCCAATAGGAGAATGAAACGCCACTCCAAACGAATATCTAAACACCATTCTAAACTGACTATTCAGCACAGAAGAAAACGCCTTTGGCTTGTTGCATATCAATTAAATGGGCTGCAGTATGTATGGTGTGGTCTTCCCGCTCGCCTGATTACAATCCCATTAAATATGTATGGTATGCATAGAAGCAAAATTTTCTCACATCCGCACCCGTATTACATTATAATGTTTAGGAGCGTCGTTGACGATGTCGGGGTGCAGTGTGGACCTAGAAGTATTATTTTCAGAAATAAATATGACGCATTTTATCTATGAGGAATGTCTCTTCCTACTAACAATGGTTGATAGCTGATATCTAAAAATTCAGTAACGTTGTGATATTGATATTTTTCTCACATTGCACATGCACATAATTATAACAGTACGAAGATATACGATTTGATTTATTTCATGACATTGGTAGCCAATTTTTTTTAGAAAAGATGTAGACGCAGAAAAATTATAAGATATAACACGTGTCAAAAAGCACTTTTCTCTCTGATTGGCTTTTCTACGCATTTTTCACTCTTTTCTGCCATCGCGGCATCGTGGAAAAATCTACTTTTATGACTTTTTACATAATATACTATTAAACAGTATACCCATTTAAACGGTATATTAATACAAACTGCGGCTATATTATGAATTTTTTACAATGTATTAAACAATTTTGAGGAATATGACACCCTCCCTGGTTTAATTATCCCTTTAACCTTTTAATCCCTGCAAATATTTCCGCTTTGTATATAAATGGGCTTGGAAGCAAGTACTAAATTACGGTTAATTTGTTTACAGACTTGTTTAGATCAGCCGCAGAGGCAGGACCTCGGGATATACTAAAGCTCTACAACACCGAAGGACAACTTTTGAATCTTAGTGCCGAGCTCCCCCATAACACTCAGGTACTTCAAACAAATATTTTTACCCTATGATATTATATAATTAGTTGTTGGTATGTGATTTAATTATCCATTAATAATGTTTTGTGTAATAAAAAATGGTCTAATATAATAACCATTCCAGTTGCTTTGACAAGGACAATATCGTAAATAATTGTGGTTTAACTTTCTTTTTTAGCTTTTGAACAATTATTGTTGTATTGGTTTCATCTAGATTAAATACTGTAGATGAATCTTTTAGTCTGTCATTGCTCTCCAAATATTTCTTCAAGTTTGAATAGAAGTGTTTGACATTTAACTGGTTAAAAAAATAAGCAATATTAGACTGTATTGCTCAAGCTGGCCACATGCTAAGGTTCATACCTCGTTGACAGTATATTATATATATATATATATATATATATATATATATATATATATATATATATATAATATATATATATATATATATATATATATATATATATATATATATATATATATATATATATATATATATATATATATATATATATATATATATATATATATATATTGTGAAAAGTAATCTTGGGTTGGTAGCATTTCATTACATAGAAATAAGCAAATAGACGAATAAGAAGGAAAACACACTTACCAGTGCTATATCTGGACACACATACGGAAATGAACCACTATACACACGAAAACGAACCACTTAGAAGTTGTACAAGTTCTTTCACCTTTCTTGAGGATCTTCAGAGCAGTATACGATTTATTTCATTGATCATCCATACTTGAATTTTAAATATTAATACTCCAACATTTGAAGTGACGTTTTATGACATTAGTTTTTGACGGAACTCATTCTTAGAATACACAAACCTAGTCTACTATTTATATTTGTTCTATTTGAACATATTATATATAAAAGCATTAGGCATACAGTTATCCAAATATATATATATATATATATATATATATATATATATATATATATATATATATATATATATATATATATATATATATATATATATATATATATATATATATATATATATATATATATATATATATATATATATATATATATATATATATATATATATATAAAATCAATAAATCTAAAGGTACTACGAGAGTAATAAGAATGAGTAATCTTGCGGCGTTTTGCGGCAGATATTTACTAAATGCTACCTTTAGTGGATAAGCCTTTCTTCGATTTTAATGATTTCTGAATACTACGTGCAAATAATTCCTGCATTCTATATATACTACCTCAGAGGACAAGTCTGTCAATAAAAATAATACCAAGTTATTCCCGCTGCAATACTGTAACCAGATTATTCCCACTACAATATTTTGATTGGCCAGAACGTACATAAATGGCTTAAATTAAAAGTTTCTGTTGGCCTTATGAAACGTCCCGAAATAATCACAGTAACCAAGTAATTCCGGGGGCAATATTTTCGTTGTCACCCGGCATAGCATTATTAAAGATTATACGTTTTTATTACCTGTGTTTTATTTAGTGCAATCGAATTTATACCAAACTGCTTCATTTGGCCAATTGATTTAATTAAAGCGATTTATGTTTTAATGCCAGTAGGATACCTAATTGATGGCGTATTTCAACTCTGTTTATAAATGAGAACAGCAAATAATTTGTGCCATATTCTCTCTTCAGGTATTAATATCACATTTTAATTTATACCTACAGTAATAGCAAATGGAAAGAAAATGGTATTAAACTAAAAATATATTATTGAGTTCTCAAATGTCTCTGTGCCCTGCATATTGATTTTAACTATTCTCATGTTTATTGCAAGCATTATTATGTTGTCTCAGATACGTGCCTCTGTCCTTTAGAAATAAAAGGAAGTGAAATGAACGGTAATGGGCTTTATATTGGTTTGGGAGCTTTTACATTTAACGACTTCATACGAGAATCAAAGCGACGCATTGGCTATTGATTATCCAGATTTACAATAATAGAGACAATGTGAGTAATACAATAAAAGTACATTGATATATCATTCTCATTCTCATATCATTACTGAAAATATTTTGTTAGTATATTTTGTTATTATATTAGAGATAATAATTACATTATATTAAAAAATATATTAATTAATTCATATAACTGTAAATAAATGCTGAATATTATGGATGAACATGCTAAACTAGTGACCAACTACCAAAATTATACCCCAGCGGAATACATATCATTATATATTTTCTCAAGCTAAAACTAGCCTGATTCAAAAAGTACTCTAGTTGGATGTTTGCAGGATGTGGATGATTATTCTGAAAGTATCTGAAATGCTAAATATTTGTAAGATAGACACTAACATAGTGATGTATTTACGCAATCTGTGTTGTATATATCATGCATATCAATCCACGATCCTACATCTAAATTATCATGTCATAATATGTCATATTACTCATATTATCTTATAAATTGAGTAGCACAAACGAGATTGGATATTTGTGATTTTCTAGGCAGGTACCTCTATTGAGGTATGTCAAATTTTCAAACTGTAATTGTCACATATATGTTTAATGAAAAAGTAATTTTAGCTTATTTTTGATAAAATATACATGATTTTATACAATGATATCATGTATCATTGTATAAATGTATATATAAATATATAAATGTCATGTATCATGTATCATATATATATATATATATATATATATATATATATATATATATATATATATATATATATATATATATATATATATATATATATATATATATATATGTTATATATATATATATATATATATATATATATATATATATATATATATATATATATATATATATATATATATATATATATATATATATATATATATATATATATATATATATATATATATATATATATATATATATATATATATATATATATATATATATATATATATTATATATATATATATAGGTATATATATATATATATATATATATATATATATATATATATATATATATATATATATATATATATATATATATATATATATATATATATATATATATATATATATATATATATATATACCTATATATATATATATATATATATATATATATATATATATATATATATATATATATATATATAATATATATATATATATATATATATATATATATATATATATATATATATATATATATATATATATATATATATATATATATATATATATATATATATATATATATATATACATATATATATATATTAGCTTTGAAATTCTTTGCTATTCATATTTGTTTTGTGAAAAGTAATCTTGGGTTTGCAGCATTGCATTACATAGAAATAAGCAAATAGACGAATATGAAGGAAAACACACTTACCAGTGCTATATCTGGACATACATACGGAAACGAACCACTATACATACGAAAACGAACCACTTAGAAATTGTACAAGTTCTTTCACCTTCCTTGAGGATCCTCAGAGCAGTATACTGTGAAATATACAATGAAATAAATCGTACACTGCTCTGAAGATCCATTTTTGTAAATCGGTTGAGATTTTAAAAATATATTCAAGTTGTACAATAAAACTTACCACCCCCTGTAATAGAAAAACCGCAAAATATTTGAGAATTTGTCGGGATACGTCGATTTTTATTTTAGGAGAAACATTTTCGAATGTCTAGATCATGATATGTTTATTCCCCTAACCTAACCCCTAACCCCCAGTAACCTCAACCTAACCCCTAACCTAACCCCTAACCCCTAACCCCCAGTAACCTCAATTTTTAAATTTTTAATGGATATGTGCCACGGGTGGGGTAAGTTTCTAAAATGAACACCGTGTATACATATATGTGTATATATATATATATATATATATATATATATATATATATATATATATATATATATATATATATATATATATATATATATATATATATATATATATATATATATATATATATATATATATATATATATATATATATATATATATATATATATATATATATATATATATATATATATATATATATATATATATATATATATTATATATATATATATATATATATATATATATATATATATATATATATATATATATATATATATATATATATATATATATATATATATATATATATATATATATATATATATATATATATATATATATATATATATATATATATATTAATATATGATACTTACAAAGGGATTAATGTAATGTAACGTTTTGTGTCAGCTAAAACTTCATAAAATTTCGTTTTTATAGAGTTGGATTACTTATTTAAAAGGTTAATATGGATTGTGACTTCTACGTGAAAAACGTTTAAGTGATTAACTGCAGGGTCAATGGTGTTTAAGAGTTGACTTTGGAATTGTTCATTATTGTGGTTAATATTTTGATAGGTCTCTTCTATTCCGATCAGCATTTTAATTAATAAGATATTCTGTTTGTAACACGTAATGGAAAATCTAAAGCATAATTAATTTATAATAAATTCTAAGTTTTCAGCGAGTTACTCTAACATTCTATTAAATATTCTATATGATAACATAAAGCCATTCATATCGTTCATCAAATCTGAAATAGATTTTTACCCTTTTCATGGCAAATTTTCCGTTATCTCGTTCCCTTTGTCCACAATTTACAGCCACGAGCGCTTACTCGCAACTGGATATAAATGGAACAAAACACGTATTTTGTAATTTTGTTTCCAGCCTGGCTGGACTAGATCTAAAATAAATGAGCTGAAGATGTAATGATAATTGCACAACAACACCAATTCGGATTAGCCGCCTTTTACTCATCTGTCTTGAATATGATTTGCAGATATAAAGCAATTAGTAATGAAAATCTTGCGATCATTTGATAAGGCCATTCTTATGATAATATCACATGCTTGACAGAATTCTATGAAATTAACATTTAATTGGTTGCTGTCTTATATGATTACCTTTTGGTAATCATATAGGACAGGACATTTTGGACATATTTTATTAAGTTTATCCTATTTTTACAGCTTAGCTTTCGAATTATTTCCAGTTAAAATTTTTGTAGGTCATAAAATTTTTAACAACTTTCGAAATGTCCGTCCGGATGCCGCGTTTTTTGTTAACAGCCTATCTCAAGAACGAAATGTTTAAACAAAAAAAAAAGGATTTGGCGCAAAAATCGTTTTCAGGCCAGGGAAGTACCTTACTGTTTTTCTGTGAAATCCAATAATAAATGCCACGACAGTGGCGTCCAAAAAAATATTAAAAAAAATATATCAATAATAACATCTCTAAAATTTTTCCCAAAAATTTTCTAAAAAATATTTTAAGGACTTTGTTTTTATAGTAGTATACTAATGTCTAATAATAATATAATAATAATACATATATAATATATAGGTACCATATTCTTCATGGATTTTAAAAGATTAGAATTTTTTGTTACTTTAAAGTGTAACTAATAAAGAAACAACTAATAAATAAAAGAATCTGTTTATGTTTATTCACAATTCACATCATAATAGTTTAAGTTGATCATTTGTCTCTACTGAGACGAAAAAACTTCGTATTACTTGTCTATCGTCGCTGTAATTACAATTATACAAATATAATTTTTCAAATTTTGAAAGTGACAGTTTTGAATATATATATATATATATATACATATATATATATATATATATATATATATATATATATATATATATATATATATATATATATATATATATATATATATATATATATATATATATATATATATATATATATATATATATATATATATATATATATATATATATATATATTCTAAAGTTATTCTAAATAACTTACTGTGAAATGAACAAAACCAGTTGCGTAAAATTTTACTTTTAGTAGCTGGTTGTGAAAAGTAATACGTTTCCTAACGTCAAAGGGTTTTGAAAAGTGTCACTTTAAATGTCAAAATTAGAAATAGTTCATTTCATAGTAGGTCATTTAGACAATTATGAAACTGACAAGCTATGAAAGTGACAAGCCGTCACAGTGTTACAACCTACAGGATTGTTTTTAAACGTATAAAATTCAGTTTTTCTCTCATAAATTCAAAATTGGTCAAATTAGAAAAATCTTGTATGAAACACGTTGGGATACACTATTTTGTGCATCGCATCATTTTGAAATCTGCTCGTTACACAATATAGTAGGTACTTTTCTCGGAAGGTCGTTTTCCTTGTTTTCTACAGGTTTATGTTCAAAATTTACCTGTGTTATACAAAATTTCGGCGTCTTTTGTCCTTGCTCGTGGGCACGTTACACATTTTAAAATGCGTTGAAACATTCTTGTCGCATTATTATGATAAGATTTAGAACAGAATTTACATACCCCAAATTTCTTTTTTCCAGTTTTGCCTATCACTGAGTTGAAATTTCCGTTTATTATCTATCGGAGAGAAAATTACTTTCACGGAACATATGCGTGGAATGCACGGAACGATTGCAAACTTGGGTTGTCACATTTTTATTAGGTTATGTTACTTATCTGCATCTATCTATCTATAGTTTTTGTCATTTTAAAGTGACCAATAAGAAGGATTATTTCCTCCCTTTATTCTCAGATGTCATTTCTCCTGCAATAGACCTTTTGGACCATTAAGCCGTACTAACCAAAAACCAAGTAAGTTGTTATACTTCAATATAGAGTTTTTATTACCAGTCGATTCAGCTTAAAGCTACCTACGCAGCACTGTTTTTAAACTTGTAATATGTTAAAAATTGCAAAAGATATAATGAGTTACTTTTCAATACATTTCCAAATTTTTAACATAATGTCTAATATTTACGAAGATAAAATCAAGTATGTCAATTTGACAATTTAAAAATCAAGTAAGGCAACATAGCTAATCAGTACGTATATGTTAGCTATAGTAACTATACCTATTTCATACTTAATTACAGTACAAAAACCAAGCAACTATACTTCCTATAAGATGCGGATAAAGAAAATAGGGTTCTGAATTTCTTTACTGTTGCAGATCTCCAGCTTAAACCTTTTAATACAGTTATTAATAACTTACATTGCAGTTTTGAAGAAGAAGATGTTTTCCCTACACTTGCAAGATAGGACTATGGATCAGGTCGTGCACACTATATGTCATGAAAATTCTGTCTAGAACTCCTGAGGACATAGTACTGGCTGACATATCTTATAGATACGAGTGCGACAATATTGCATTAAACAGTTTGATTCCTGACTTGCCTGCTGATAATACTAGCTGGATTCAACATAACGAATATAACAGAGTCCCTTTCTACTATGTCTCACAATGCAGATGATTTAAGACTTGGTCCTGCAAATTCTAATGTTGAAGTTGGAAATGTCGTTACCACTAATAAAAAATAAAAGTATTTCTCATAAAAGTATTTCTATAAAATACACGCTGCCTTTATCCTCCCAGACAACACAAACGGAAGAACAGCAAATGGAATACCAAGAACCAAGTGAAATAAAAGTTTTCGATAAAGAAATTAATGCCAGTAAGAAGATAAAAGTTTGCAAAACTACCGACCAAAATTTCAACCAAGAAAACAAGGTACAACAATCCCATTATTGCATGATGTTAAAATATGTCAATTTAGAAAAGGAAGCAGATCACTAATGTTTTGTTCGACATGAAGCAACCTACTGCATGTAGGGAAATTAACCACGAAAAAAAGGATAAAATAATTAAAGCGCTGGTCGGTCAAATGCCACTAAAAAACACTTATTTTGGCGTCAATTTCCCATGCCTGAGGCCTCGGAAGATCTTGGCAAACATAAGGGTGAGGTTGTAGTAGATTGGTGTCTAGATTTGTAAGGTTTATTATTGCTATTATTAAAATAAAATAAATATTAATACCTAGAAAAATATCGAATGTTACCTTATCTTTTATTTATAATATGTTTAATGATGTACTTGATTTTTTGTTTATATAAACTGAAAATGATAGATTAAAGTGCTATTTGCATTTATGTTCCTGATGATTATTAATGGAATTTATTATATTTCATGTTAACAAACATGACTGTATACCATGTAAATTTAGGTTATGTTAGTGAACTTACTTGTTTTTTTATTTGAAATAAATACATACTTGGTTTTGTGTTTGAAAATAGTGGTTTTTAAATTAAAGTGGCATTTAAGTAGGTCTTAAATAGCGCCTTATTCAAAAATCGCGTCAAATACGAATATTATATTAATCTGATCTCAGTCAGAATCTGTAAAAAAAATATGTCATAACCCCAACTTAAACAATTTTGACTGAAATATTATACAAAAAATTGAATTCACAAAAGTCCACGTTCTTGACTTACTCGGTTCTTTATTTGTACGGCAGTCTTGGTATATTTCAATGTCCAGGTGGAGACAAAAACCTGTAGCAAATTGTCTTCTTATTTGTCATTATAAATTATGTTCATATAATTTTAATCGCAAACCGCTATTCTTTTCAATGTGACTGCGTCACACCAGCAGTCCAACTTTAGCAATTTATATCCACATAATTTATGCTAGCCGCCCACAATATCCCAAAAATGCAAGGTTCTCTGTTACCTTTCAATAAACAAGTCTTGTAGAGAGTAATTCTATTTTTGTAGCTATATTTTGCAGAAAATTCTCGGGAATTGAGCGTTCTATTTAAACATTTGCCAATAGGGCTATAAATACCATTAAACATTAATGTTATTTGTTATGTAGGTACCTATCCGGCTTATAAAGTTGTTTGTGTTTACTTAGGACACCCGTTACTCCTTGCAAGTCGTGGCCGCTAATGGTTTAGCAATGCTGCAGGAATCAACAGGAGCAGACTTAAAGTCATTGGAAGCGAGAGTTTCCGCCATCGAAAGGCAGCTTAGGTGGGAGCTACCTTTACCGCCAGCTGTAGATGAGCTTCAGCAGGAGGTCGAGGCATTCAAGGAGAAACTGGAAACTACGGAGAATCTGAGCTGGCTCGGTGAGTATATTTTTCATAAAGCATTGTATATAGTATATTCCGACTCGTTATTCCCTAACGGAAACTTTAAATTTCCCTACTTTTTCTGTAACTTGTCGTTTGTAGATAATGTCAATAACCAAATGACATATCGAACGGCTTTCGTAACGACATTTATTATGCAAAACCTATTTTTGTACCGTTGGAATTAGTAGTTTTTGAAGTGGATACTTTAGCCGCATGAGAGTGATTTATCAAGGTCGCGTCACGACACATTTTATAACATTTTCATCTCGCAAGTGAGATAAAGCATAAGACAGACATGATGGAGAGCTTTGACATGGCCAACGATCCCCCACAAGTGTTTTAACGCGGAAAGCATTTTTGATATAATGAGACACAGAGATAGGGAATGCAGCATTGACTTGGGCATCGATCCCCACGTGTCCCATCCCATCGATCCCCAAGTGTTCGTGTCAGAATCGGAATTAACCAGAATACAATATTACTTATGCATATCCTGCTGGATATATCTACATTGGGCTTTCGAATCTGAGCCAAATGGATGATGTTCTTTCTGCGCGGAGGATGCGTCCTTGCCAGAACCTCAATTTCTTCGTGAGAAACTCGGTTTAGATATGAATAACGACCGGAACATTGCCACGACTAAATCAGGAACAACGATTGATGCCACATTCTAGAGATTAACAATAGATTACACTTCAATTACCATAAGCCAATATATACATATATATGCTTCTCTCTCTCGCCAACCCTTTTCTCTTTCTCTGTCACTCTCTATCTCTCTTTCCCTCTCTCAACGAATCGGTAAAGAAGTATTCACTTCCATCACGTGTACTGTGCTGCACGTGGATTTGGTTTTCAAATCACACTTGATAGATTACGTTATAACTTGATGATAACCTGATTCCAATGTATTCGATTTATTTAGCCCCTGATAATTTCATTTTTGTCACTTTAAAGAGGTGAAAATTAAATATATAGATAGAGAATTTAAAATAACAAGAAGACTATACTAATTACTTATACAGGGCTTTCATTTAATCCCGAAACCTACGTGACGTGGTGGTTAGGCAACCGGCAATACTTCGGTTGGTACCATTTAAAAATTGTTAGGAATCTATCTCCAGAAAATGTTAGGATCTCAGGATGACACCAGTGGATTAGATATTTAATTTTTACGTATGAAAATAATCCTATTAAAATAAATAATGCCAGAAATAAAGGTTATCACTTTAAATTTTTTATGTAGATTATGTGTTTGGAAACATGAAGTCGATAATAATATTTTACTTACAGGAAAGGTAAATTGCACAAAAAGAAAAATTAGTATGTACACTAATTAATACTCAAAAATCAACTTGTTTTGATATAAATATACTTTTTAAAAGTAAATTACACAATAAAGATCAATAATTGATTTGGGTATTTTATTCTGTAAAGTAAATAAAATAATATTGCCTCAGGCGATTAATTAAAACATAATTTTTATATTCTTAGCAGTGGTGAGATACACACCGTAGTGCCTTCTTTTTTTCAAGATGTCGATGTAATGCAATGAATGTCGGGGCATATTGCCTGTGAGTACTGTTTGTAACATCGAAATATGAGACATAAAAATTGATTTATTTGATGGGATAAAATATTTGAAGGGGAAACATTCTTGTTCTGCATCATATTCACCATCCAATTGTTTTATGATATGGCGAAAGGTATACTCGTATAGTGTGATCAATATGTTGTTATACTACATGATAATGTCATAATGTGATGAGCGATGTATATTATATCAATTGTTTTTTCTTAAATTCCTGGAAATCGGTTATACTTGACAACGCTGTTAAAAATGCGGTAGTACGTGTGAAGAGATCGATATAATGAGGGTTTTTTGCTCGGGTTTTTATGTCTCATATTTCGATGTTACAAACTATACCTACCTAGTTGTTTTCGGCCTCTTCAAATATTACATATATTTTTATTTCAACATTATCCATTAATAGCAAACAACAAAACATGTTTTTAAAGATGTTAAATTGACAGCATGTAGTAGTATATTAAGTATCAAGAACGATAAGGATAACTGACCGTTCGAAGACAAGGTCTGAGAACGCTATATATAATTTTTAACGTTCGTGTTGCGTATACTATTTTTTGTAGTATCGCAATAAATGAATACGAATAATTTTTTATGTAATATCAAATATGACATTAAATAGAAATATGACTCTAAAAAGCTAGATCAAACAAAATAGTTTATAAATTATTAGAAAAAATAATTCTGACCACAATTTTACTTGTGAAATTAAACATATGTAATACCAGAAATAAATAATATCCTGTTATAAGTGCTCTGAAATTTTGAGACATTGTTTATGTACGGTGTTTGGAAACACGATGTCAATAATAATTATTATATTTACTTACATGCAAGCTAAATTGCACAAAAAGAAAAACTAGTACGTACACAAATAAATGGTACTCAATAATTTGGATATTTTATTATATTTCTTGTATAAATTATGTAAACTGTACTTGTTCTTTTAAACCTAACGCAAATAAAATACTATTGTTTCACATGACTAATTGAAAACATAATTATTACATCCTTATTTCAATATTAGAAGAGATAAGTGAAGTAGTGACAAAGACGCATCCTCCGCAAAAAAGATCTGCATCCATTTGCGTCCGGTTCTACGATGTAATAAGGGGTGGGGTTTACAAAGAAAAAAGTATTAGCTATTTTTTAGAGAGAAAAAATGTACCTAAAATATTCTTGCTCACTACCTTTAGAAACTCCTTTATATAAGATCATATCGTAGTTGGTTCTAAAATATTTGCGAAATCGGTTTTACCTGTTTATTTTAAGATGGATTTTTTTCCTTAAGCACCTATCTCAAACTCCCAAAATCAACTCCCTTTTTCCATCTCGTAATCTCGTAAGCTTACGGCTGAAATCAAAAGTAAAAATCAAGCGGTTTCCAATAACCAAAACTTCAAAGCATTCACATATCAGCGAGATATAAGGTGGCTTCAAGAAAAGTGGTATATACAGTTCATATGTGAATGGATGTATAGTTTGTATATCAAACATTTACAAACATTTGAAATATATTAGCATTATTTGTGTTATTCCAGTGTTATAATTTTATAACTATTTTAATGATGTCATTGTTGTATGCGTATATTTTTTTCTACAATTATATAGAACTGTAGGAACTATAGCCACTAAATTAACATTGATTTATAAATTTCGATATATAGATAAAATACTGAGGTATATAAACTGTACAGTCTGCAGATTTTATTATAACGATTCCGAAAATAAGTTTTCTAAGAGGAGAAATCTCTAAAATCTTTAAAGAAATGAAAAGTACATCCTACATATTTTAGTTACATTCTACATATTCTTTAAGTACATTTAAGTCCATTCTACATATTAAAGTGCTTTTGTGTAAATAGAGTATCTGTCAAATACAATAGCGGAAACATACCCCTATTTATTAACCCCAATTCTGATATTATGTGTACTAGACTTGTTAATTGTATGTAAAGGACACCATATTATTATTATATAATATTGTATATAATCAGATATCATATAATCAGATTGCGACGGGTAGCTAACCATTATGTCCCAACAAACGTTCTTCTGGGCTGGACGGCATGTGGACGTAGTATTTTTACTCTAAAGAATGTAGAGAACCTTTGCTATTTCGGATATTTATAATATTCGTGGTCAAGGAAAGTTTTCGGGTTTCTGAAAACAGGGAAATATAACGTCAATGTTCACGAGCCGAGGAAAAATAATTTCAGAGGCTACCCCCCTAAAACATTTATGGTAAAATTTTTAGATGATAAAATTTATAATTCCTCACAAACTATTTTTCCAAGTAAAACA
Source organism: Tetropium fuscum (assembly GCA_964058915.1). Taxonomy (NCBI): domain Eukaryota; kingdom Metazoa; phylum Arthropoda; class Insecta; order Coleoptera; family Cerambycidae; genus Tetropium; species Tetropium fuscum. The sequence goes on along the minus strand of CAXKVY010003509.1, from coordinate 18,075 downwards.
GAATTAACGAGTAAACACGTTTTTTGTGGAGCGATATGCGGTTAGATATTTAAAATCCTTCACCTAAAACACTCATGGGGGTAGGTACTATGTATATTTTCCATGAAGTTGCTATCGTTGACATTAACAATCGAACGCACATTTGGTAAAGTTTACGAAGATACCTTGACAATAAATTTTATTTAATATATTGAAAATATGTCAAATATAATAAACATAATGTATTTAATTGATATATTGAAAATATATCACAATATATTAAAATATTTGGAAGAACTAGCTCATCGGATTTGCCACAAGGATGGCATATTTTACAATGGAAGACATATAATTAAATTTTTAGAAATATTTTAGCAATTTAGATATTTAACAATGTTTTCTCCATTCTAATTGAAACATTGACATGGATGACATTTACCCAAAAAAATTAAATGGAAATTATTAGTGTATATGTTTATGGGAATGGCTTTTGTCTATTCAAATACTATCAACATGGGCAAATATTTTTTTGTAATTGCTATATGACTAGGTAATTGATTTGACTAGGAACTTGATATTTTCCTAAACCCTTAACGACTTCTGACTGAAGCACTAACTGCTCTCTCCTCTAAAATATATTATGTGGAGTAAATATGCTTTAGGCTGTAGACTGTATAATATATATTACGACAAAGACTTTTTATAAATAATATTTAATAAACAGTATGACAGCGTAAATGCAGATATTAGACTTATTACAAATCTTTTGTTAAATATATTTTATAATATTTATGTACCAAGGGTATTAAGTAGATGTGTATGCCCTGAGGGCCCCCGCGGTGCATAAACTTTTATGTCATCCTAGTTCGTTATTGCATCCACAATATTAATATTAAGAAGAATCATAAAAATCCATTTGATGTTGCTAGAGAAGTGCTGTATTATTAAGATAAACTTTAAATAAAACTGTTTTTCGTCTTTCAGGCCCGGGAATAATTTGCACTATTATGTACCTAGTTGGTAAATAAGCAATAAAAACACATGAACTAGTATATATATATATATATATATATATATATATATATATATATATATATATATATATATATATATATATATATATATATATATATATATATATATATATATATATTATATGAAGAAATTAGATTTTGGTCGATTTAACCTATTTTGAAAACATATATTGTTATAATACATGAACTATAACATAAAATTTTATTATATATTAATGTATAAAATGAAGAATTGTTTGAGATGATAAAGGATATATCTGTAAATAATTATGTAGAAAAATGGTTGAAATATAATTGAGTCTTAATGATATTATAAATCATATAGAATAGAGATTTATAGTTAAAGTACTGTGCAAGAAAAGTTAGTTATCAAATGATATATTAGTGAAAATGATAGTATATACGAAGTAGTAAATAGAAATGTAAAATATAGGTATGAAGTTTAGTAAATAGTAAATGTGTAAGGATGCTAAACATCAAAAGACTCAATAACTAAAGTGAGATGGTGTAAATAGCATAGACAATTCTACATAATATAGGACATGAGTGAATTGTTTATTATTGAAAAATGGAAATCAAGACAGGGGGAGAAAACAAAAAGGGGGAAACCAAGGAAAATAAAAATAATAAAAAATTGGTTTAAGAAAAATTGAGATTGGAAATTTGGAAAACGAAAGCAAGCATATATATATATATATATATATATATATATATATATATATATATATATATATATATATATATATATATATATATATATATATATATATATATATATATATATATATATATATATATATATATATATATATATATATATATATATATATATATATATATATATATATATATATATATATATATATATATATATATATATATATATATATATATATATATATATATATATATATATATATATATATATATATATATATATATATATATATATATATATATATATATTTATATATATATATATATTATATATATATATATATATATATATATATATATATATATATATATATATATATATATATATATATATATATATATATATGTATATTTTGTTGTGTATTGAATGGTTTTTACAGCAGCTTCCTTCTAGAACCGACCCTTAAGAGAAGTAAACAGGTAATTTGATAAAATGAGCATAGCCGTAGTAAAAAGGTACTTAAAATTTTTAATACTAATAAATTAATAAAACTAGATTTACCAAATCAAAATTAATGTTATAATATATATATATATATATATATATATATATATATATATATATATATATATATATATATATATATATATATATATATATATATATATATATATATATACATTATATAAAAACATAAAAGATATTAGGTATAGGTATAAAATCTCTAGATATAGAAATACATAAATAAATATAAAGAGTCTTAATAGAGAATTTCTAGAAGAAACCAAGCTGATAGTTCCCTCCATTGTCAAAGTAGAAAAGACACCCTTATATGGAAGTAGATTATGAAATTGCATAAAGATAATTAATCACAGCCTAAAAAAGGAACAAATAAGATTGTAATTTATATAAAGGGACCCAGACATGTTCCCACAGGGAGATATACTACAAAATTAAGGTTACAGGAATGGGTCAAACAAAGTGACATGTAAGGGGATTCACAAATACAACAAAGAGACAGATAAGGCAGAAAAGAATAAAGAATAACGTGCTTATCTGGACAGTTATAACATAACGCAGTAAATATATACTTTCAATCACTATTACTATAAGAAAGGTTAGGTTAGTTAATTTTATAAACACGCGATATTATTATTTGCAGTCGTACCAAAATAGAATAATTTCTAGTTAATTTGTATACCATTGTATACCATAATAAATTCACATTAAAAGACACACACATTATACAACTAAACATAAATTGAATATAAATTTTTGTAAAATACATAAAAACAAACAAAGTAGCTATTATATAATAGTAATACATGGCTGAAAAGAAACGGATTTTTGCGGCCCATAATAACAGAGTAAATTATAATATACAAATGCACGGCTTAATACCTACTAAAACATTCAGAAATTAACGTACTGAGGGGAAAATTATTACCATATATATGGTATATATATATATAATATATATATATATATATATATATATATATATATATATATATATATATATATATATATATATATATATATATATATATATATATATATATATATATATATATATATATATTATATATATATATATATATATATATATATATATATATATATATATATATATATATATATATATATATATATATATATATATATATATATATATATATATATATATATATATATATATATATATATATATATATATATATATATATATATATATATATATATATATATATATATATATATATATATATTGTTACGGAGTCGTCAGAAGCGATTGTGTATGATATATCTTGTTCAATCGTTTTTAGAGACAAGACCAAGTAATAAGTAATTAAAAGTGTTCAAGTTAGTAATTTATCATTGTAAACAGTTGTGACTTGTGTTGGGAAGTTAATAAAGTGTATTTGGATGCTGGACAGTACTCACTTATTTTACGAACTCAGTGGCGTAACAATTGGTGTCAGAAGCGGGATAAGTGAGTAGAATATAGACAATTTTATGGTGAAAACTCGTTCCACGGATTACGACGAGATGACAGATCTCAAGGAATTAATATGTTAAGAAAACAGAAGGATATTAAGAAAACAGAAGGATATGTTAAGAAAACAGAAAGAGGAGGAAAAGTAGAACGGCCAGCAGAAAAAGAAGAGGACGAAAGACGTCGACAGTCAGAAAAAGAAGATGAAGAAAGACAATGAAAAACAGGAGGAAAAATTACATCGGCAAGCAGAAGAAGAAAGACGTCGACAATTAGAAAAATAAGAGGAAGAAAGACGTCGAAAATCAGAAAGATCATGGAAGAGAGAGAAGCCCAAAAAGAGCAAGAAACAATTGAAGACTAAATTGGTACAGTCAGAGTAAGATTAGAAAATAAAATTCAAACAGAAGTCAACGCGGTTAGAGAAGGATTATATGAACGAATGAAATTAGATCAGGACAGTAAGAATGCATACGGACAACCAACCAGCTTAACGGAAAACAAGAAAACGGAAATGTGTCCAACATCCCCTGGCAATGGATACTTGAAACCACCAGTATTTGAGGGTGAGACTTCCTGGGCTTTGTACAAACGACAATTTGAGGCAGCAGAACTCAACAACGGATGGAATGACCAACAAAAAGCCACTGCTTTATTCTCACTTTATTCTACTTTATTCTCATTGTTACATTGGCATTTATAAATTTTGTCTATGTACATTGGATGCAATAGTCTGAATATCCATACACAATAACACATGAAATTATGAATTTATTTTCTCTAAATATGATTTTATACGTGTATGAAATCACCTTAAGTTTTCATGAAAATAAGTAAAAAGCTCCAATTCCTTTTTACAATCCGAATAGGAAAGGACATCGAATTTGAAAAATGCCAAATGAAATTACTGCTGGCGGTTGTGTTTTACAGGCTAATCCAATTAAATTCTTCTCACTTACTGGTGATGAAAATTAAAAGTCTTAAATTATGCAAAGCGCTACTAAACCGCACCCTTAAGGGATAACGCGAATTCTCTCTGATTAGAAAACTCGAACTGTATACTTCGTGTTAGATAAATATAACTGCCATCAACGTTTCAGATCAAAGAGAAGGGACATTAATTAGAACAATACCTCAGGCAATGCGAAGGTGCAAATATACACAGAGTATCCTTATACTTGTGAATTCCGTTTCATGGACACAGTCAGTTCTCGCAGCAAAGTGGGTATCCTTATGATCTTGAAAAAATGTGGCCTCACTCAAATTCGGTCTTCTGACAATTTAGTTTCATGGTAAATAAATAATATTATATTATAAATAGAAGATAATAAATTATTGCATCATCTGATATTATTAGTTATATCATACGTTTTTTTTGGCATTTTTATCACGTTGAACCATAGGAGGAAGTCCAGTAGGTAGGAAGTTCTGCCCTGAAATAAAAGGTGGAATAGTAAGAATTTTTTAATATGTCGTTCCGTCTTGCCATGAATAAAATAAAATAAAGTGTATAAACTAGATTTGTTTTCATATAACACCTTAACGAAACCATGATAATTGTATCCTTTAAAACGTCTTTAAGAAAGTTAAAGCAAACAAAAATCCTCAAATGTTTTGTGAACAAAAATTGTAAGAATACTTCATGATCTCAGTCCAATTAGATAAAAATAGGACGATCGATGGAAAAAATTCCTAGAGATTTGAAATTTTGCAAAATGCTGTCCATTAAGGTCAATGTATCTACTTCTGAATTAGCATAGTATCTGGAAGAACGTTCGCCAATAGGAAACATTCCCATTTTTTATTGCATAAAAATGTTCTACCATACTGAAAAATAAGATATGCAAAATATGACGCCTTAATTCCCAATAATAAATTTGTTATAAATTATTAGTCTCGCGCACGGGCGAACCATTTCAAACAGGTTTCCCAGCACTCGACCGCTTGTCTCATAGTTCATTCCGACGCAACGCCTACTTAATATTGTAGGCTATGACGTCACAGCTCGTTTCGGACCGCGTCAATTTTATCACTGTTTAGACCCTTCATATTGATCGCGCGGAATCGGAAATCTTGTTTTTTTGTGAAGTACGCGTTTTATTACAACGTTACGCTATGGTTTTTAGAATTATTTTTATATTTAAAATTTTAGTCATGTTTCCTATGGCTGAGTCGTTATGCTATTAATAATTACCCGTCTTATTCGTGGCGCCTGGTGTTCTAGGGTTGTAAAGGCGGTTGCCTTTAGATAAGGTTTTTTAAACCACCATACAGAGAAATCAAGGGGTGTAAATCAGCTAACCTTGGAGGCCACCTCACAGGACCATTCGACGAAATTACGTTTTCTCCGAATCTCTGTTTGAATATAAAAATGGGGCAGAGAAAATCTGTAAATCATGATGCAATTCTCTACAAATACTGTTCAGATACTTTTTTGCACATATGGGCACATTTGACCTATGTGGCAGTTGGCCAATTTTTTTAAGTTTCGCCTGTAGGCATATTGCGGTAAAGGAAGTTTGATAGGAAGATAGGAAGTTTGATAGGATACTGTATAGTATCCTATTGATTGAAAAAAATGATACGCGTTTTTTCAATTTCTATTTCACCACAATTTCTATTTTTACAAGCTTTTATTCAACTTGCCATGTATGTATGTTTGTTCAGGTCAAATATTGCAACCGAATTTTAAAGCAGTTATCCTCAACTAATTGAGCTGATATTTTTCGCACACGTTTAGTTTAGATGGCAATGCCTGGTTAGCTAAGTGCTATGCTTAAGTGCTAAGCTAAGCTTAAGCTTAAGGGCTAAGTGCTAAGCTAAGTCATTCTGAATCCAATATGGCAGATCTCGCAAGATGGCCGGACTAATTATTTTTTTTAAATTCAAAATGGCGTAAAACAAGATGGCCGATATGCCAATTTTAAAGAGTTATAATTCGGCAAAAGTTAGGGATAGTTTGATGGTGGTCGAACAAATGTTGTAGGGCCCGACAAGGCTGACGACAAAAAAAATTTCAAGAAGGCGAATCTAATATGGCGATCAAAAACAACAATTTTTTTATCCCAGGTTTTTGGAGTCCTCGATTACGATTTTGAGGTCGAATTATTCGGGTCAAATATTGCAACTGAATTTTAAAAGTACGCCTTGGTTGGCTTCATACTATGACTTCTCTGTAATTTGGCGAGATGGGCGTCAATAGCACTGATTTTCAACCTGTCTAGGAGAAGGAGAGCTCCAAAATCAAACCCAGTGTTTCGTTAGGCACAAAATGGATGTTGCCAATTATATTATGCTAGGCTTGCAGAGTACAGAAAATGCAGGGTGGTTCTGTCTCGGGTGAGCTCGAGTAGGAGGGTGGGTTAAAGTTACTATTTTTCAGTTTCTCGCTTATATCTCGCAATCACTCCGATCGGTGTTTACCTCCTTACCACAATTAAAGCTGACGATTTGCTAAAAAAAAAATGAACGTATGCATTTCTATGATGGAACTAACCGTAAGTGAGCTACGGGCTTCTAAAGTTTTGATTCTACATAAAATTGCATCTTCAATCCTCCCAAACACATTTCATTAATATATGGTAAGTATTTATATGGAAATAGTGTGTGTTGAGCGCTCCCCCCCAACTAAACTGGTCTGCCTGAAGATACCCATCTGCAGGACTTTGACGATTTCACAAAACACTTCGCTGTGGCAAGATCAGATTTGGCCGGCTCTGGAAACTGGTCTGATATGACACTAGAGCCCACTTTAATGCACAGAATGAAGACCCATGGAGGGCTGATAAGTGGGCGAGGGATAAATGATCTTATATTGGCTAAGTGGATTGGTGGAGCACCTACGCCAACAATAATTTGCTGTGCATTGGAAGACTTCGCAGGCCACCACTTCTCTACAGGGGAGCAACATGTTGATAATCGAGCTTCTCGGCAGCACAAAAATGATGAAAGAAATAAGCTCTGAAATTGGTGTTCTCAGCAGCTCTCTGTCCAGAATTGCAAACATTAGTTTCCCTCACAATAGGCGTCGTTGCCAACTGCGATGTAAATTGCCACACAACCCTACAAGAAGGCAAGATTACGATGAGGAAATTGATGGGGCAAAAGTTAAAGTTAGATAAAACAGGCTCGAAAAGACAAATTTTCCTCATTGGCCTCTATGAGCAGTCCTATCAAAATAGACAACGTTGTTGAGGTGGTTGATCCCCTTCTCATATCTTTTATTTAATTTGTTACAAAATGGTGTAAATAAGAACATTTTTTTTACCGTTAATTTCACATTCGGTCTTTCAGACCGACGGCGACGTGCCAAATATTTACATGACAGGAACGTGCCTACTCTAGGGTTAAACGATTTTTTTTGGTTTGATATAATTTAGAAATATGTTAGAAGTTTTTCTTTAAATATTGCTTGTTTAGGTATGGAAGTGGAAAATATCTAAAATAATAATTTTGAACATTAATTTCTAATAAAGCATATTATTATGGTATTTGCAAGAACACATTAATTTGTGATAACACATACTTCTTTTTCATCATCATAATTTACAATTTAATTTACAATTTAAATATAAATATAACCACAACAAAAATATTTTTTTATTGGCTATAATTATTCTGGCAATAAATTTTAATTATAACTACAAATACCAATTCGAAAATAACGAACTGTTAATTATGTATTTTAGTACTTTCTTAATAAATAAATAATATAAATATAGTTATGCCTGAATTTCGTGTTGACCCAGTAATCAGGTATTTCTTACAATTTTCGTGATAATTATTATTTATGATGCATAAAAATTTATGTAAAATGGGTGACGAAGTTACTACTTATGAAAATTTATAATAATTCTTATTGCTCTTATCGTTTTCTTGGAAAATAAAGTTTGACTCTTCATATGTCGATTATCTCGTATTCTAAGAGCATACTCCATTTATTGAGGTCCAAATATTGTCGCAATATTTTAATAAACATTATAAAAATATTTAATGTGTTCTTAACTGAGTGCAGCTCATCACCTCTGATAACAAATTAATAATGGTGTCTATCATTCTCCAGGCTAGGTACGGTGATGGTGATGACTCTTTATTAAAATCATCTCTAATATTGCCCGTTGCCATTCTCAAATATATTTTCGTCCCCACTTACCATGAGAGGCAAATGAAAGGTTAATCACCGCCAGATTATGAAGTGGGTAAACTTCTAGTGACTGCAGATTATTTGACTTAATTGTTTTGATTAAGTTTTATCAATTAATTCTCCTTCACTTTGACAAATTTTAATGAGATATATTTGGATCAGAGGCAAATAATAATTTGGGGATGATGAATTTGGTCGCTAAATACCGAAAATGTCGTAGATTTGATAACTTCATTAGACATAAAACTAATATCCGGAAATATATTCTGCACACGTATTTATTGATTCGGAGAAATTACATACTAAAGTAATAATTAAAAAGTAATACGAGGAATTTGTAGCTTTTGTCTTTTCCAACAATATCTAATTTATAGCTGAAAATGACACATTACATATAAAAGAAGTCTTTTATGATATAGCCCGATTTCCAAAAGTAATATTCATGTTAGAAATGGCATCTTCGTAGGAAGAAAGATTCTCTAGTAGCTAGTCAGGCTATAAGGCAAAAAAAAAAGTCAGACAAAAATAGTTTTTTCATAATTTGCGAATTTGAGCGCCCATCTCTCGGATGATATACGAGATAGCGAAAAAATTACTATAAAAATTATTGGATATTATTATTATTATAATTTATAATTATTAATTATATAATATTTTTTATAATAAATATTATTAGATATTAATCTTGTAACACACATCTTGTAACTTTGTCAGATTTAATTTTGTATAGAATGCTAGAACGCATAGTTTCCGAGATATAACCGAAAAACCATAAAAAAGTACCTCCTACGTACCACCCTGCACCCCGCTCTAAATTTATCGTATGATGAAGGCCATGAGCAAGTGATTCAAACAAGGCAAAATAACGTGAAGCATTTTTTTTCAAAATTAGCGAATTTTGAGGGAGATTATCGAGGAAAATATGCGAGATAGCGAAAAAATTAAGACATACTTGTCGACTTTACTAGCAGTATACAAACAATCGCTCAGTTGGTTTGTTAACTCTCAGATAAATTTAAACAACATAAATTTGTCTCTGCTACCTGGTAAATTTATAATTGACGGCTCTCAGCAAGATTATCAGAAAGTTAAGAAAAAGCCCTTAAACAAATGAACAAACACTAATATTGTGTTTGCCTCCGTGTGCTCCAATAACAGCTGCCACGAGAGAGGTACTAAAAGCTCCTGTACAAGTTTGGCTAACTATTTGGGCCAATGAGTTCGGCCAAAAATAAGGACACTGTGTACATTGTCCACACATTGTCACAATTTACTTGTCCATACTTCGTAGCTTGTAAATACAATTATAACGCCGCAACACTATCATTTCCGGTTAACGGCAACTACGAACTGAAGAAGAGGCCAACGTGTAAAAGCTGTTGGCAGATTTCGCCAAGGTCTTTTGATGTGTGCACTAGAAACCGACAACATTCGGTTGGCCAACCAACGCTGGCCGCCAACGACCAAGTTAGGCCAAGTTACGCCAAGTAGTTTTGACACGTTGGCCTAACTCTTTGGCCCAACTAGTTGGCGAAAAGTGTACTGGAGCCTTAAGATTGAACACAATTAAGTAACCCTTTCGGATTGTTTTTTCAGTCTTCGAGAAGAGCCATTCGAATATCTGAATTGATTTCGAGTTATATATTGCTAATAGCCTCCCAAACATGTCTTTATCTTACACATGCTCTATAAGGTATAGGGTTACGTGAATGCCAATCCAATTTTTAAAAGTTAATTTATTCCAGTTATGTCGAGGAATGTTTCACGTCATTCCAATGCACGATAATGGTCTTAGTAACAATATTTGCCAATGGCTATAAATTAATAATAAATAAACAATAAATAAAATGGAAATTCGAAAATTTGGCTGGTCACCAGGTAGCTCTGATCTAAACCCAATAGAGCATAGGAATTTGTTTATGAATAGTTAATAATTTCGGCTGCCAAGAAAATAATTGCAAAACTATACAACGTAAAGCCATGAATGTAATGTTACATTATAATTAATTGTTTCAGGATTCTACAAACAACTTCCGGAACCAATTTCTAGCGAGGAATGTCGCCGCCTTCAGTATCGTAGGAAGAGTGATTCAGTCAAGAAGCGTGTTAAACAGAATTTCGAAAGCATATGGTTAGTATTTTTTTATATTAGTGCAAATGTAATTTATACTAAATTTAGAAGACAGTTTAAAAAAATTAAACGTCATTTCCTTTTATTTATTTGTGACAAAATTAATGAAATTAGTGTTCTTAACTAAAATATTGCAACGCGAATAAAATATATGTAGATTATTTCTTGTTAATTGTAATATTACATAATTTCTTTAATATTTTTGTGTAGTAAGTATATCAATATCAAGATGCTTTATAAAAACATTTCCTTGTGGTGTTTCTGTGTTTCTCGTTTCAACTTAATACCTCTAAGTTCTAAGTAGCTTACAGACTTAATATTGGTATGTTTCTGGGAATTCTTAAGAATTTGAGAGAAAACATAAAACCTAATAAATCTGTCCCAGTCTTTAAAAATGTAGCATTGGCAAGAAATTAATTAATTTTTTTATTAGATTTATTGGGTAATATGGAATGCCCATAAAATGTGTACAATTTGTTTCGCATCACTATATATCAAGATGTTAAAATAAACAAAATATATTATATTATCCTTATATTTTTTTTGTGGTATGAAAATCTAATATATATCTAATAGTCTAAAATCCGAATTAAGGACGACCTTGACCCATCCGTTTAATGGATAAAAAGTATTTTATATTAATTTTAATATGTTATAAAATATATCGCGAGTGGGTTGGCTAAAACATTCCTGGCTAAAACATACCTATGATTAATTAAAAACAAAAAAACATTTTTTAGTCTCATTTTTAAACATAACACTCATTTGTTTAAGAAAAAATTTTATAACAATCGGAAGTATGAAACCTACAGAATATGAAAACGTTTGGTTATATATTTTTTACTGGCGAAACTATTAGATTGGCAGGCTAAACATACTGATACTAATAATTACGTATAATTACGCCAGGAAAAAAATAGACAACATATACATATATTATACGTTTACATATAATTTACAACAACGTTTACATATTCCATAGGCTTCATACTTTCGATTGGTATAAAATTTGTTTCTTAAAATCATTACATAGAGAAATAAGCAAATAGATGAATAATAAGACACACTTACCAGTTGAATATCTGGACATATATACGGAAACGAACCACTTGGAAGTTGTACAAGTTGTACAAGTGAAGTTTCACCTTCTTTAAAGAATAAAAATCGTTTAAATGTCCACCTCAACATTTTGGGTCCACGACCGAATTCGACGAACTCAATGCGATGACTGTGCAATAAATCAGGCATCATCTGACGAATACAGCGTTCCATGTTTAATGTTAACCCATCAAGTGTTTGTGGTCAGTTTGGATAGACCGTAAATTTCAAATAGCCTCACAAGAAGTTATCTAAAGGAGTTAAATCACAACGCTTGGAGGCCAGTGAACCGCTGCATTCCTTGAAGTTATCCTTTCGTCAAACTTCTCTTTCAAGACGTCAATAGTTTCAAGAGCAGTGTGACATCCAGCACCGTCTTGCTGGAACCACATGTCCTTCAAATCAAGTAGGTACATCTAAATTTGACATGGTCCGATGATGCCATCATACCTTAAACTTATATGGTTACCTGGAGCTGATACAAAGGCTTCTCGTGAATCTGTTTTGGATTGTTTTCACACCACTATGTTTTTTTCGCAAAATTAAGATCCCTTTCAAGTTGTTCTAAACTCCAAGCGGCAAAATCTCTCAGCCGACGATTGTCCAGTGGCATAAATTCTTGAGTCGTAACAATCCTGATATGTAAATTTAAGTCTTCTTGAAAAATCCGCCGAGTTGTCGTGTTTTTATGCCCTAATCCTTGAGCACGGCGAGGAATTGATAAATTTGGATACTCTGCAACACTAGCTATTACAGCAGCAATATTTTCAATTGTTCTGGCATTTCGAGTCCTGCTGGTGTTTTAAATCGTGAAAAGTAAACCTATTTTCAAATTTCTCAATGATGCAACGATGAATGACAAGCAAAGAAGGGCAACTATTTGGATTAAAGTTTTCGCAAGATAGTGCACGATAAAAGAACGTCTACTTTCGTAAATTTTTGTGTATGTATCAAATTACGTATAATATGATTTGCAAAAATTATTATTATTATTATCATTATTATTATTGTTATTATACCTACTAACAGAACTAGGTAGCCTATTATCTCTATTTTTAACACGCTTTTATAAGCTTCACCTATATGATTGTATCTTGTAACGGAATCTTTGAACAAGATTTTCACCCACTTCAAAATATCAGGTTAAACTGAAACTTTGCACAATTGTCAAGGGCCGATCACTATTCAATAATTTGACTACTTTGTCCTAATGTCCTCACCAGGATCATCAAAGGTAGGATATAAAAAAATGTGTCTCACATTGGCGCATTCGCCGCAATATCTAATTTACTGCTCGCAGTAGTTGTAGTAGCTATTTGTTTAATCCTGCTCTCGAAATGTGCAGTTGTTTAATTAGATACAAAACTTGACAACGTTTTTAAAGTTTTTTAGTTTAAAAAAACATACTTTAGAGCAAAGTGAACTAAAAAGTAAAAAATAAATTACAGGTTAAAAAAAACTTTTAAAAAAACACGCTCTACGTAAGGGAAGCCGAACTAAAATGTAAAAAATAATATTTGGCTATTAAGATTTTGTAAAAAAGCGTGGGTAATCCCGTCAAGGTAGCCCAAAAAATAGGGGTAATTTTACAAAAATTCTTATGAAAGAAATATGAAAATTCCAAATCGTTCTCACGATCTGCACGAAAATTTATTCAAGGTCAAGGTTGACAAATATGAGTTTTATGCGTCTTTCAGCCACATGGCAAGTATATCATAAAAATAAATTGGGCAAACACACTTTTTCAACTTTTGGAGTCATTATATCTCGGAAACGGTGACTCGTAGGAGAAAAGTGTGAAGACGATTTTTATAGATAATTGCTGGATCTACATTTTTTGTCTGTTCTATTTTTATGATAAAACTTACCGTTTGGCTGAAAAACCAGAAAGCCCATATTTGCCCACTTTGACTTTGATTATTTTTTTTTACAGATGTGGGATCGATAGAGAGTTATCACATTGCATTTATAATGGATGTTCCGAACAGTGGTATCAATTTTTAGCTCTATGCGAATTTTGTAACCTTGCATATCTATATTGACCGGGCCTACATGATCTCAATTGTTATAAATATTTCATTGATATCATGTACCCCACGCTTTTTTGCAAAATCTTAATAGTTTATTTTTTAGCATTATTTCTTTCGGGCTTTTATTTAACTTGCTATGTATGTATGTAACTATGTATGTTTGTTTGGCTCAAATCTTGCAACTGAAATTTAACTTAATTTTGCATACACATTTAGTTTAGATGACAATGCATGTTTAGCTAAGTAACGTCATTCTAAATCCAATATCGCGGATCGCCCAAGATGGCGGTCTAGTTATTTTTCATCCGCTACCATGATATGGGTATCAAAAGAAAGGGTTTGCTGAGAAGAATGCTAAACCAAAATGACGTCGCTCTAAATCCAATATGGCGGACTTGCAAAGATGGCGGACGAATTATTTTTTATGCACTTCCATGATATGGATAACAAGTGAAAGGGTTTGCTGAGAAAAATACGAAAATAAAATGGCGTCACTCTAAATCCAATGTGGCGGACTCCCAAAGATGGCGGACTAGTTATGTTATATGCACTTCCATGATATAGGTATCAAATGAATGGGTTTGCCGAGGAGAATACGAAGGAATCATGATTTGGATATCTAATGAAGGGATTCAAGGGCAAAAAATTGAAAATGACGGAAAACAAGATGGCCGCTATACTTACCAATTTTAAAGAGTTATAACAGATTAGCGATGGCGGATGGCGGAAGATGGTTATCAAAAACTTAGTTACTCCAATCCGTCTGAAATGTTGGTATCTCAGGGTTTTTGGAGTCCCCGATTACGATTTAAGGGTCGAATTGTTCCAGTCAAATGTTGCAACTAAATTACTACGACTTTTGTATAATTAGGCGTCAATAGCATTGGTTTGCAATCTGTGGAGGAGAAGAAAAGCTCCAAAATCACACCCGAAACTATGTTTTGCACAAGTAAGCTTCAGGTTGAAATAAGTAGAGTTAAGTAGAGTCAAATATTGGTCTCAAAAATTGAAGAACTGGACTGTACTAAATTAACAGTAAAACGACCATGCAACAATGACGCATTAATTGAAATGGACAGACTTAGAAACATGTCCAGCGATAAGTAAAAAATTAAAAATAAATTAATAGTAAAAAAACATTTTTCAGAACAAGCTTTTATTGAAAAGCTCTAAAAAGAAGAATATTAACTTTAAATTAATTTAAACTCATCAATTTATTCCGTCACACAATTTATATGATATAAAATCTTGACGCGAGATTTGACTTTTTGGTAAATCTCTCGACATGATTTTATATCATATAAATTGTGTAACGTAATAAATTGATTGGTTTAAATTAATTTAAAGTTTATTACTTTTTATTTCGGTTTCCCTTTCAAGCGTGTTTTTTAGTTTTTCTAAATTATAATTTATTTAACACGCTTTTATTAGCTTCACCTGTATGTTTGTATGTATCTTGTAACGGAATCTTTGAACGAGATTTTCACTCATTTCAAAATGTCAGATTAAACCTAAACTTTGCACACTTATCAAGGACCGATGACAATACAAACATTTGACAACTTTGTCCTAATGACCTCATCAGAATCATCAAAAACCAGGACAAAAAAATTATCACATTGGCGCGTTCGCCACAATATAGAATTTACTAATCGCAGTTGTTTAATCCTGCTATTGAAAGATGCAGTTTATTATTTAGATACAAAACTTTTTAAACATTTTTTATGTTAAACATTTTAAAAAAACTAAAAATCACGCTTTTATGGCAAACCGAACAAAGAAGTAAAAAATAAATTATAGTTTAAGAAAACTAAAAAAACACGCTTTAAAGGGAGACCGAACTGAAAATTAAAAAATAATGTCTAACTATTAACACTTTGTAAAAAAACGTAAAAAGCGTAAAGTAAGTGATATCAATTGTTATAAATATATCATTGATATCATGCACCTCTAATAACCCCTAGGTGTTGTTAGCGCCTTTTTTTACAAAATCTTCTTATTTTTTTTAAACTATAATTTTTAATATAAATTAGCCTGGCTTTGTAACTGCAACAGTATATTATCCAGTATAAAAAAGGTTTATTGGTAAGCCTCTAATGCAGGCTTTAGTAAAGTAAATCTGCTAATGAATTAAATTGGACATAAACAATAAACAATATATGATAAACATATATAGTGAATGATATTATTATATTATTGAATTATATATTGAATGATAAAACAGTTGAATTCAGAAAAAAAACTTTATCATTTAGTTAAAACTATCGATACCAATATATCGATGAAATGAGAGATAAAATGGAGATGGAGAAATGGAGATTTAACGGCCTTCAAGTAGCCCTGCTCTAAACCCGCTCAAATATGTGTGGACAAACAATTTGCTAAAAAGATAGTCATAAATAATTAACAACAGTAACACTTATATACGATATTAATTATAATTATATTTGTATACAGTTTTATAGGAGCTCACGAACTTTTTTTGAATTTTCAACTGTGATCTTATAAAATAAATATAAATAAATATTGTATTACTTTGATAGGGAATTAAAATTCTTATGTATAAGTGGCCTTATGTACTTAAAAAGATATTGAAATGCAGAATGTTTTCTGTCAAATAAAAAGATGTTGAAAGTCTTTGACCGTAGCGTGTATGGAATGAATTCTCGAGTTTTGACTAAATGATAAATCTTTGGTCTATTTCTAAAAGCCAACATATCTGGTTCTCTGATATATTATTCAGTTTATATATTTTTTATATCAGTTTAATTTATTAGCGGATTTATTTTACTAAAGCCTACATCAAAGGCTTAATTAGGGCGAAAATTTTTTTCTACGCTGAATAATATGTTATTCTAGAGCAGGAATGGCAACAAAACGTAATTAATCCTAAATCTAAATTTTCATTGTGAATACCGTGGCAAACCTTTCTCGGATTCAACCATTGCCTTTTAGCTACATAAAGGAATTATTTGATGGCATTATACGAAAACATGATTATTGGTGTTATGGGGGTCAGGCGTTTTCTGGGATAAGTTATTATAATCCGATAGTTAAAGCAATCAATGAGGAAATTTCTGCCAATAGCGCGGAATCTTTTTCAATCTCTTTGGAATATAATCCGATTATTCGGTATAATTATTTTGTCCATTCTAAGCACGTGCCTCAATTGTTATTAAACAAATAGTAAAAGGCAAAGTATTCTGCACGAATTACAAAAAAAGATAACTCTACGATGTTTCTAATATCTGATATAAACAAATGCTCGATGCCTGAATGCATGTCATGCATGTCGACTCCTGAACGCATGCTTTGTTACTGGCGTTACATGTTAAATAGTGTAAACCAATTATTTATTTCAAGAAATCTTTATCCGTTTAAAAACCTCTAACCTGTAATAAATAAGAACAGACACTCGATAGAACTAAAAAAAATCATATGAATAATGAGTGTAAATTGAACAATTGCTAAAAACACTAATATGTTTGTAACAACTATCTATTAGTAACATCGTATAGCAATATATTTTTTTTAATTGGTGTAAAATTATGCACTTTAACGTGAAATAACGTTTTTTTATATGAAAATTGACAATGTTATTTGAATTTGGTTATTTTGCGAAAACGATTTTTGTAACTTACTGGGAATTTTTCCCAGTAAGCAATTGTAGCAATTCATTAAATAGAGAAATAAGCAAATAGATGAATAATAAGGAAGACACACTTATTAATTGTATATCTGGACATATATACGGAAACGAACCACTTAGAAGTTGTACAATTTCTTTCACCTTCATTGAGGATCTTCAGAGTGATGTTCGATTTGTTTTATTGGTCATTTATACTTGAATTTAAAATATTAATAATTCCATCACTTTCAGTGACATTTTGTGACACTAGTATGACGGAACTGAATTTCACAGGAAACACAAACTATTGTACTATTTATTTATACGTGTTTTATTTGAACATATTATATATAAAAGCATTAGGCATACAGTTATCCA